>OVBA01005624.1:0-18117 GCA_900406435.1 Lepidium aucheri
TATTCCTCTAATGTCCTGAAGGGTATATCCTATAGCCTTCCTAAAACGTTTTAGCTCAGTCAATAGCATGCTCAATTCATTATCACTCAAAGCATCATTGACAATCACAGGATAAGTAGAATTGGAGCCCAGAAAAGCGTACCTTAGCCCTGCAGGAAGTGGTTTTAGTTCCACTTTGGGTGCTTGCAAATCAGACCAATCATCATTGACTGCAGGTGTAGTGCATTCAAGTGCTTGTAGTTCGAGTCTTGGAGTTGAATCTGGTGCTGATACACTCGAGTACAGACTCTCTGTTTTATCCTCAAAACGTGTTTTATCCCGTTCTTCAATAACCATTGAACTTCTAACTGGCTTGTGAGAATCCAGTAGCTTCCCATAGTACTCAGCTTCTGCACTCAAGTACCCCTCAGCGGCTAGCTTAGTTAAGGTAACTTGTAGTTGGTCTTATGCTGCCAACTCCTCTAAAAGCTCATCAGCTAACGCGTCCATTTCTTGAATTGAGAATACCTGACCCACAATTGTTGGTTTCTTAATCGCATTGCTGATGTTGAATTTCATCTTGAGATCTAGACCAAGATTTAGCTCGATCACCCCATTCCTGACATCAATTAGCACACCTACTGTGGCTAATAAAAATCTTCCAAATAGTAGGGGGTCTTTAGGCTTTTCTTCCATTTCCAGAACGACGAAGTCTGTTGGTATCTCAACTCCTCCCACCTTCACAGGAAGGTCTTCTAAAATACCATGCGGGATTCTCACTGACCGATCTGCTAGAACCAACGAGATTTTGCAAGTTTTGTAGTCGACAAAACCTAACTTTGCTGCAACTGAAAGAGGCATAAGGCTGATTGAGGCGCCAAGATCAAAAAGACACTTGCTGAATGACCGGAGTCCAAGCGAGTAGGTAATTGTGAAGGTTCCAGGATCACCAAGATTTTTTTGGCACTACCTTCTTCTGGATTATAACACTGATCTCATGCGTTAACATTACCATTCCCTAGAATTCTTGAGTCCTCTCCTTAACCTCTTCTTTCAGAAATTTTTGGTAAGGAGGTATCAGCATGAACGCATCTAAGATAGGAATCTTCACCTCGATATCCTTCATCTGCTAGTCAAAATTGGCTTTATATTTCTCTGTCAAATCCTTCTTGAACCTTTGAGGGAAAGGTAGTTGGGGTTTGTAAGGTGGTGGAACAAAATGTTTGTTCTTTTGTTGAACTGCTACAGGTGGTTGTGTATCTGAAACACTTAGCTTCAGGCGTGGAATCTTCAGCAGACTGTGGCTTAGGAACAGCTCGAGCTTGAGTTTCCTGTTCGAGTATCTTGTCTGCACTAGAATTTTTTGTCTGACCAGCGATGTGAGAATCCTCCCCCTCCTGAACCTTACTGTCCTCAGTATCATTAAAATTCTCTGCTCGAATTAGCAGCTCGCGTCCACTTCGCAGAGTGATAGCTTTGGTGTGATGCTCTTTCGGATTGGGAACTACTTTCCCTGTAAGTAGCCCAGTCATCTTCATAGAAGAAGATGATGCTTGCTGACTCTCCACATACTTAATTCTTGCGTTCAGTGTCTCAAACTTGCAGTTAAGATCATTGTGAGAGGTGTCAATCTTGGAATGCACCTTAGTAAACTTCTGCATGATTTCAGTAGCTAACGATTTATGCCCTTTAAGTATCTCTTGTAGCAAAGTTAGTACTTCAGGTGGTTGTGTTGCAGTTGTTGTAGCTTGCGCTTCATACCCAGGAGGCAGGGTCAGAGTTTGCTGGTAACTCTGGTGATATGGCTGCTTAGGGACAAAAGGTTTGGAGTTAACATTTTGGGGTTTAGGTGGGTAGACCTGGTCTTCGGGATTTGCTACGTTGGTACTATGATATGAGAGGTTGGGGTGTTGCTTGTAGTTGTTGTACTGCTTGTAACCACTACCTTGATTCTGTAGATAACTTATGTTAGCAACCTGATCATCCTACTCGTCTTGAAGATGTTCATCACTAGTCATAAAGTGAACATGTTTCTGTTGCACCAGCAGCAGCTTGTCAATTTTCTTGTTCAGGGTCTTCAGCTCCTTCCTACTGACTGTGTCTGTATCCACTGTACCACGGATGGTCCTATCGTAGTCCTCATTATACTGCCCATCTGCATGTGCTATATTCTCAACTAACTCTCAACCTTCTTCCACATCCTTGTTTAGGAAATTTTCGTTGCTGACAGTACCAGGAGCCTTCAGATGTTAGGATGAACACCTCTGTAAAGGTTGCTAAGCAACATTTCCGGAGCGTAACCATGATGGGGGCACTGGGTTTGATAAGTTTTGTAGCGCTCTCATGCTTCAGCAAATGTTTCATGGTTCTGCTGTGTAAAGCTCGAGATAGCACTCCTGAGCTTTGTAGTGCGAGAGTTCTAGAAGAACTTACTCAGAAAAGTTGTTTTACAGTCAGTCCAAGAAGTAATGGATCCTTGTGGTAAATGCTTCTCCCAAATGCGGGCTTTATCTCCGAGTGAGAATGGAAACAGCCTAAGTTTAAATGCATCCTCACTGACACCATTAAGCCTTTGCAGACCACAAATGCGCTCGAACTCGTCCAAGTGATAAAGAGGGTCTTCAGAGGGTAGTCCATGAAACTGCATATTCTGGATCATGGAGATGAGACTGCTCTTGATTTCGAAGTTGTTGTTCAAAATAGCTCGAGGCACGATTCCATGTCTCTGGGTATGAGTGCTTGGTGCATTTCCAGCTCCGATTATTCGAGGCCTCCTGTGTCGAGGTCTATCCACAGGAGGTGGATCGGTATGCTCAAGTGGAATTTGGTGTGTTTGCGAGTTTGCTGGGGGATTCATTTCAGCAGGATCTGCTGGTGCAGTTTCTAGTTGGTGTTTATTTGCTCTCAACTCGTGTGGAAGTTGGTCAATAGTGTCAAGAGGTTAGAGTATAATATGACTCCCCTGTGAATGTGTCTGCATACAATACGTGAACTCAACTTAAACAGTAGGTTGTAGCGGACTCAGTGAATGTTGAAATCATCTGAAACAGAGACAAAAGACAGTATCACAGGTGAGTAAGTAACAAGAAACAAAAAGAACTTGAGCTTAGAAAGTTAACAATCCTAAATCTAACTAGTAAAAACCCATTCGGCAACAGCGCCAATTTGATAACAGGGTTTTAATGTGTTTTTCAAATCATATTACACTAATTTGTCAGTGTAGTACAATAGGTGTCAAACCAACTAGGAATGTAGTTAACACTCAGACGTGCCCACTACACACCACACATTCAAACGATAGTAAACTATCCTAATTCAAGCCAATCAAAGTTTGGTTTGTCTAACAACCTAGATCGTACTTAAAATAAAAATAAACAAATCAATTAACAATAATAAAGAAATTAAAACGTAGCAATAAGCAACAATGTCAAGAATGAATTTAACGCAAGATAAGAAAACAGGTTCCTGAGGGGTGAGCGTCAAGGATCATCGTGACTCTTAGACCAACTAGGCGCTTGACAACACTCAATAAAGCTAATCTCTAGGCAGCAAGAACAATAACAATGAATCCACTCTCGTGGCAAACAAACTCGAGTTGACTACTAACACACCCTATCGCCATAGGCATTTTTTAATCTACCCAGCATGAATGATCAACTCACTTAGAGCCAATTCACACCTCGGACATTCGATCCCTCAAGCCGAGTGTGTAAATCCTTAAAGTGGTTCAGTCAGACGCTCTATCAAGCACCGATCAGATGCTAGAGCATCTCAAAACAAGCTCTAGTTGATCAGAACAGAGCTAGTAATTAACGCACCAAAACAGATGAGATCCTAACAATTCTAACCTCAAGCATCTAGAAAACCTAAGATTCACGCTGATCTAACTCATCCTCAAGATCCCTAGGTAACTTCTCGGAATTCATGAAATTAAAGCTAAACACAAAATTCATATTAGCCAACATAGATCAAGCATACGAATGAAAGTTGAAATCAACACTGAACGTAAAAACTGAACTGCATAAAAACATAAAACTCAAATCAGAAAGGTTCGTTCTGGAATTACAAAAAGCTAATGTCTGCTCACTCCAAAAACAAATAATCATTCGGATCAGAAAACTGGATAGATCCCCAAAATCATCCCTCATTCGAAGTATATAGAGAACTCAGCACAAACACAATAAAATTCAGCCCAGTAAGAAAAAGGCTCAATCTTCAGTGGATCTTGAAGCCAAGCTCGATCCAAACGCTGATCAGGTCCATGATCAGAAACCTTGCGTGTCATTATAAAACATACTCAAACTGCAGCTCCAGTGCAACATGCGTTCGTTCGAGTGTCAACTCATAGTTTGAGTTCTTCACGTTTCCTTCACCACTCCACTCCAGTTCGAGTATAATGGGACTCGATCAGCACTCGAGCATCCTCTGTTGTTTCCCAGCTCTAACCACACACCAAGTGCTGCAACTTTGCATCTCTTCACAACCACTAGTCCAGAACACTCCATTTTTGCACTTTTAGTACTTAAAATCCCCTCGAATGCAATATGCATGCTGATGCAAATGAATGATGCTATTTGGACTCTAAAATAATGATAATGTATTAGATATGCATGTAAAAACAGCTAAATAGAACTCCTAAAATGTGCTGAAAACCATACATATCATGCTCCATATTTCTTCAAAATTCTCTATGTGGTCAATCGGGTTTTCAGCTGGAAAACCATGGAATAGAAACTGCTTCATCAATGTGATCAACTGTGGGTTCAACGCATAGGTAACTCCATGCAATGGAGGTATAGAAATCGCTGATCGATTCTGATAGTGAACATGAGAAGTATCCACTTCCTCGATAGCTCAGTGTTGAGCTTTTGCATCTCTCTCTCTTTTCAACTCTTCTATCTCTCATTAACCTCTCCATAGTAGCTTTCTGATCTTGGTCCAATTGACCATTCGTGACATCCTTAGGATTGTCCATAAGAGTCATATCCTGAAAACAAAAACAAAAATAGACGTAAATAAAAGATGTCTTAGACTAAAACTTAATCGTGAATTGAAAGACGACAATATTGGTCCCTGGCAACAGCGCCAAAAACTTGATGTGTATCAGGTTTTAACCCTAAACTATCTACTGCAAGTGCACAGCAAATCGAGTAGTAATCTAGGGATCGTATCCATGAGGACCAAGTTATCACACTATCAATTATGGAACTAATTTATAGCTAAGACAAATAGAAAGTTGTTTGTAAACTAAATCAAAATAGAATTAACGAATAACAATAAATGATTAAAACACCAAGCTTTGGAAGTTCTTCACGAAACAAGGAATTCGAACCAGGAAACTATTCAGGCAATATTTATTCAACAATCTCGACTCAGACATAAATTTATAACCAACCCACTCTCATGGTATCAATCACTATATCCAGCAACCTAGTGGTCCTAACTCTCTTTGGTACCAGGAAACTAATATGCATTATCAATCAGGTCTGATAAGTCCACAATCAAACTTAACATCATCTATCGCGATTAAGGATTGATTGTTCACCTAAAGAGGATCCAATTTCCTAACAAGCTTTTGGAATGTTAGGTAATCTAAGATCATAAATTAGTTAGTTACTCTAATCTAAGCCTTAAGTATATCAATTAGGTGGAGAACACATCAAGCAATTCCTATTTGTTTCTAATTCATAAATTCCCTGCAACCCTAGAAAATCATAAACTTGATTGGAGAACTACTCAGACATGGTGAAGAAGAATATCATATTGCAAATTATATTGAAAAGCATAAAAGTAAACTGTATTGAAATAAGAGGATTCAGAGTTCTTCTCCAATGGGGTAAGGATTGAAATCTCTCTCCCAAAATCTCAAATACAGGTTGTTCTCACGTAATCAATCTCTCTCTAAAACATAATAAAAATTGGTCTTATATAGGTCCTAAAAACGTAGATGTAAAAAAGGAAAATTAGATTTTAGTCCTTGTCAGATTTGCTGATCGATCGATCAAGGATGTTGATCGATCAATCAAGACCAATTGCACGATCTTCAATAAGTGTTGGTCGATCAGTAGATCGAGCGTGTCTCAAGCTGAACAGCCGAGGGTCGATCGATCAAGAATCTGAAATTCCACATATTGCTCTAATTCATCCTTGGTCAAGCTTTAAGGATATAATCCGAATTTAACATGTTTTCCACATGAAAAGATTCTATAAAGCAAATAAACAATCTGGAAATATGCAAATTAATGAGCTTTAAACCGATAGGGATGAGGTATATCAGTAACGGTACAACACCTAGCACTTTCTTTCTCCTTTTCTAAGATATCAACCGCATACTCAGTTATAGACTTTTTCCACTTTCCTATTCTCTCATTTCTCTTAGTCATCTTAGCCATTGCTTGCCTTCTAATGGTCACCATCATTGTCACTAATGATTTAGCTCTTGCTTTGAGTATTGTGGCATTAAAAGAATCGGTTGCATTGTTGTCTACATCCTCACAATAACCACCTAGCCTATTCCAAGCTCTACACCAAGATTGTGGATTCTCTACCATGACAGCATCATGAAAACTCATGCTAGGACCTTGGATTTAGTTCAGTGCTTTGGTAATCTGCCCGACTATAGCTCCAAGCTAATGGCCGCACAAGTGCTTTAATCCACTCATTGCTTGGTAGTCGTTTCTTCCAATTCTCCATGATGTGTTTCACACACATCATGTGTTCTGCCTTAGGTAGTTCACGCTAAACAACATGTATAATCCCCTACAATCAAAAAAATCAGCAAATTAAAAAAGAGCAGCAAGTTACAAAAGAGCAACAAGTTACAAAAGAGCAGCAAGGTAGAAAACAACACAACAAAAGAGCATAAAGTTACAAACCTTTGAGCGGTCAGAAATGATAATATGTTTGTCACCATCTTTCAGGTCTAAGTCTGATTTGAGTAACTTCAAGAACCAATGCCAATTCTTAAAATTTTCATTTTATACAGCTGCCCATGCAATTGGATAGATTTGGTTGTTTGCATCATGTCCAATGGCAGTTAGAAGGCAGCCTTTCACGACATGCTTCAAAAATGTACCATCAATGCCAATGATTGGCCGACAAAGGTAGAAACTAGTCTTTATAGCTCCAAGGCAGATATAAAGCCGGCTAAAAACATCTTCTCCAGCAGCATTAGAGATGGTATCAACAACCACAGATGATCCACTATTAGATCTCCTAAGCTCAGTTGCATAACCTTTAAAAATGTGTAAACTACTTGTGGTATTCGTCATCTAACCACTTTAGAGTAAGAAGTCTGGCTCTCTGACATTGGCCTATAGTGCTGGATATCTTCCACTGCTCTAAAATTTTAGCTTGGATCTCAAGTGGCATCAGATTCGGGTTCACTCTCAATTTGTCCATAAACAAACGAGCTATAACTCGACTCTTCAGCAATTTGCACTTTGCAGTATCTGAACAGATATGTGACTCATATTGGTCTTGAAAACCCACATACTAGTACCTTTCTCGAGTGAGCAATACACCATCCACTTACACTATTTCGACTGAGCACACCTAAATCGGATTTTGTCTTTCTCCCACCTATCTTGCTTGATGTTCTTTATGTTCTTCAATGCGTAATTAAGGACAACTTCCTTAAACTCAACCGAAATTCTAAAACTTTTACCAATAACCAACTTATCATCACTTGATAACATAATGTTCCTATCCATAGTCAATACTGGATCATCATCTTCATCATAACTATCTAGGATACTATTTCTTTGAATTTTAAACTCATCAACCCAGCTAGAAACATCTTCTTCTATTTTAAATTCAAACATTTCTAAGACATCTTCATCAGATTCTTCACTCTTGTTACTTCAGCCTCCTCTGCCTCTGCTACCTTCTTTTGCTCTATCTTCTTCTTCTTCATTCTCTGCGGCAATGTTATCACCATCGAAACCATCACCACCTTCCATCTTGATCTCTTCTTCATATTTTGTACTCTCGATATCTTCTTTAGGAGCCGTGAAATTAGGATCACCTGGGTCAGTGTCTTCCTCCGCATTACAAATATAAGACAATCCTAAAATTGGATTCGACATTCTTCAATTTCAATTTTGATTACAGAGGATAAGAAGAATGAAAGATTAAGAACCCTAAAAGTTAGATTTCCCCCAATTCGATTTAAATCTTAAGGGTCACGGCTTATATTTTTTTTCTATTAATGAAACGGCATTGTTTTGGTCGTTTAATTTAACAACCAATTACCAACAAAACGCTGTCGTTCTAAACATAATTTAATAACGCTAATTAAATGCACACTAAACGGTTTTTCACTTTAATTTCAAATGCTTTTTATGGGTAATTGGTTAAAGTTCATGATTTTTAACAGAAAAATAAAAAGTTTTTGGCACAAAATGAAGAGAAAAATAGTTCATTTTTTTCTTGAGAAAAAAATAAGTTTAATGGGGAATAATTTGACAATCCTTCATAAAAATGTGATTCATCTTCTTAGATACATGATTTTGCTCCTGGTTATTCCACCATGTGTAAGGTGTACTCTTTGTTGGTGCGTCAAAAAGACCAGTCTCTTGAAGAGCAAGGTTAATCTCCACCATACCAATAATATCCACTTGACCTGAGGCATGCTCTGAATGATGAGAAAGGCGTGTGATTTGGTTAAAATCCCCTAGCAGTAGCACTTCCCAAGGATACACAGCTAATGGCGAAGATAACGGTAGCTGCTTTATTTCATCCAAAAGTAGAGAACGCTGATCATGCTAATTTGAGCCATAGACAAAGGATACTATGAGAATTAGAGATTCTGCTTCAATATAAGTTCCGCAGGTAACCATCTTTTTTGATGAAGCTTATATGAACATAGAAACCCTTGGCTCCCACACAACTGCAATACGACCAATACAAGTATTTCATGAGTTAAAAAAACTGCAACTCTCTTGATTGTGCATCTTGAATCCTTCAAACATTATTTGATTAAACGTGAGCTTCTACAAAAGCGCCAAAAAGTGGTTTGTGAGAATTTATATAATCTTAGGACATTAACGACCAATTTCTACTATTGAGGCCACGCTGATTCCACAAAAAACATATAAGCTAGTTAGAGATTGCAGCGTTCTGACCACTTTTCTTTTGGGTAACCTAGAAGAAGCTATTATCAGATTGAGAAGGATCAACAACAGGTGGCTACTCAGTAGGCACCTTAGGAGTAACCTCAAGAGTAATAGGTTATGGAGCCACTTAAGGAGTTAGTAATGGTTGAGTATGTGCATGTGCTTGGCTTGAAGGCTCAACTTGTTTGCAAACAGATCCCGAATTTGCCTCATCAATAGCTAAGTTTGAGCTGGCACTATCAGATTTGGCTTCAATGGCCAGAGCTGGGGTTGGAGCAGGTTCAAGACGAACAAAAGACTGAGCTAAAGCAGAGGTTTGACGCCTAGAAATGTTACGTCTATGTTGCTTATAACATCCAGGCCTTCGTTCGGGAATTGAATAACAGACTAGGCTTGGAGATATGGTTCTACGCCTTTGTCTTACCGAATAGGGACGCTGTTTTGGGCAGTGTAGCTTATCATTACCAAAAACATTGTAATCCTGACATTTAAGGGGCAACCAAGGGTAGTCCAACTTATATTTCCAATTCCCTACCCTCTAGGAAACTTGAGATAAGTTTGTAAGGGAGTGTTTGGGTGAGATTAACCTCAACCAGAATTTTTACTACATCAAATGATTCTTTGCGAGTTGTCTGAGGAGAGAGTGCCATTGGTCTACCTATAGTTGCAGCAATTCAAAAAAGGCTTTATGTGTTGAAAATGAGATCTCAGATTCCATAGAACTCCACTTATATTTTTCTTTGGTTATTACTTCAGAGCTGGGAGTAACATCAAGAAACCAGGGAGAAACTCGCATTGGTAAACCTGCAATGTTTCATAAGTTTTGACTCAAGATAATATCCCTTATTCGAGGATTTTGCCTCTATAAGAGGAAAGAGCCATCTCCTAGATTCTGAACAAAATTTGTGGTCCGGAGCAAACCGAAATAGTGTTAATCACACCAATAATCCGCGCCATATCTGGAGGATCTCTAGTGAAGTGAGCGTATACATAGTTCTTAAACTCTTTCCTTGCATCTTTAAGATTATTCTCAGGAATGAGAACAAATGGAACTCCTGAAACATGAGGCCTAGGAGAACCAACTCTAGCCAGATATAAAATATTCTTAAAGAGACCAGCCCAATTTTTAGCTACCTTGGTTTTGAGTTGAGCAAGCGTAGCCTGACAAGGCACTGACGAGTAAGCTAGGTTTAGCAGGACGACATGGTTGACAAGGCCACATGTGCAATTGTAGAGGGATCTTCCTCCAAAATCAGAGAAGAAGGTTGCTCAGGAGAAGAGGAGGATAGCTTCCCTGTGGAAAGGGGAGAAGTGAGAGAGGTGATGGGTTGAGAGTTCGCCTCGGAGCTTGCCTTGTCTTTCTGAGTATTAAGTTTTGGGTGCAGCAAAGGAGGACACATGATAAGGCACAAGATTATTTTTTGCTTCCAAGTCATGGCGAAAGAGCACCGGCGACAACGACAGCGCTTTGGATTTAGCACGTAAGAGAATCACCAAAAAATTACCTTGCCACGTCAGCACCCTGAGTACCAATTTGTTACTATTTACATGACTCTTTCTAACCATGAGTAGTCGGATGTCATGATCTATGGTCATGGAACTATTAAACCGACTGAAGAACAAAGTTCTTGGCTGATCCGAAACCAGAGGACTTATTAAGAATTTACAATTGTCTATAATATATATAAACTCGATATAGATCCGTCGAGAGGAACCGCATATATAGTCTAAAAAAGTCAAATAACTTTGAAGACAAAAGTAATCCTATTTATGAAATATATATATATATATATATTTGAACCCAAAAAAATATTTATTTGTTATATTTTAGAAAATATGCAGAATCCCATTGATTACTAATTTTTGAAAATCAACTTTATATAACTGGATTTGAAACCCCAATTTTATATAATATGATACTACAAAATTTTGAATAATTAGATTTGATATTTTGAAAAATCATGTTAATAAATAACTTTTGAAACCCAACTTTATATAATAGAATACTGCAAAATTTGAATCGTTGGATTTGACATGTGGAATAATTTTGTTTAGTACTAACTTTTAAAATCTACTTTATATAATAGGATTACTGCAAAATTTAAAATCATTGGATTTGACAAGTGAAAACATCACATTGATTAGAAACTTTTGAAATCTAACTTTATATAATAGGATTGTATTTGACATGTGAAATATTCCCTGCAAAAATTTTGAATAGTTGGATTTAACTTGTGAAAGAATTTTGTTAAATATTAACAGTTAAAACTCAATTTTATATAATATGGTACTGCAAAATTTTTAATCGTTTGATACATGTTGAAGCATTCTGTTGATTAGAAACTTTTGAAACCCAAATTTATATAATAAAATTTTATAATGATAATTAAAATAGTTATTTGTAATCTTTTTACGTTAAAATTGTGAATAGAAATAAATATTTTGTGGTAAATATAAACTTTAAAACAAAAAGATATTTTTTAAAAAATGCAAAAATTATGATCATTAGATTTCACTTGTGAAAAATTTTTTGTTGATTACTAACTTTTTAAAACCGACTTTATAAAATATGATTTTTAAGCTCATCTTTATATTTAAATTGTTTGCAGCAGATTTGATACTCTTATAGATATTTGACACTATTAATCAAGGATCAATTTGCAACTTTCTGAATCAAATTTTTAACATATATTTATCGTTTTTTCTTCTATTATTTTGAAAATCATAATGATTTTTTAAATATAATGTTCTATATTTTCAAGAAGTTGTTGATCCAGGTAAATTTTTTTTTCTGGATTTATCATTGTCTGGAATTTATAGTATCTTCTGTAAACCGAATTATCCGAATTATTAAAAAAAAACACTTAAAAGAGAATGAAACAATTTTTTTTCTTCCTATGCTATTTCCTTCTATCTGAATCCAGCCTTTTTTATTTCTGAGAAAGAATATCCATCACAAAAAAATCTCCAATATTTTTCTTACTCTTTTCAAATCGTAGAGTTGTACATTAAAAAAACACAACGTATAAAATAAAGATGTCATGTATGAAACTTAGCTCATATATGTAAGGGAAAGAAAAATGTGATCAAAAAAAATTTTAGAAACCTTTTTTTATATAAAAGTGTTATAAGACTTTTTAAAAACAAAGTCTTTAATTATATTCTCATTTATATCAATCTACGGAGATGAAAATAAAGCATGAGAGAGATATAGCAGAAGAAATAGAAAATGCGCGAAAAAGGGAATTTATGTCTTACACTAAACAGGTAAAACATCCGGATAGTCCGCAAAAACCATTGAACAACGTGTCGTTTTAATTATTATTACTTTGGTTAAATCCACGCATTCTTGTCGTTTTGTCTCCCTAAAATGACAGCCTTTTTCCTTCTCTTACACCCATTTTTTTTTTCAACTTCTTTGTAATTTGTCACATCATGTTTCCTATTGGTTTGGCTCGTATTAGAAAATGGTAACTAGTAAATTTCAGAACAGTTAATAGTTTGAATCATACTTTGTGAAAACTACAGTTTATATTCAACTGTTCCGTCTTTGTTTTCATTTCATTTTTATATCAAACAGTAGTATGACTTATTTGTGATTCTCAAGTAAATTTAATTTTAGAATCATTATAATAATACTTTATGATGTTTCAATCAATTTGCTATATGATCCAAATAAAAACACTAACTTTTCTGCATGTTGATGTATATGAAAGTTGTCACCTATTATCTATCTTTTTTTTTTAGAATCATGAGTAATGCTTAATCTTACTTTACAGAGTCTCGTCATTTTACAAGCTAATTAATACTGTATCATATAGTTTCTCATAGAATAGTATACAGTTTGAATGTTTTATACGATCAATCAAATCATAACAAATACTCCTTCTGTTTCTTTTTATAAGTTGTTTTGCTTGAATATACATCTATTAAGAAATTTTTTGCTTTTTGTTTTCTCAATAAAAAGTTCATCATTTTATCTCAACATTTAATTAAAAAAAGAAAAGAAAAATAATTTTTTTAATAAAAAATTAGTTTAATTTAACTTTTAACTTACTTTTTGTCTTGGTTTTGTAAAACAACTTATATTTTGAAACAAAAAAAACCTTTTAAAACAACTTATATTATGAAACGGAGGGAGTATATAGTATTTATCTATATTTAGCAAGCTTGAAAAGTCATTTCGAAAATGTTTATACTTTATCATTATAAATACATGTAGAAGCGTGAAGTCATCTCCATCATATTTATCCTCAATATTTGATTGCAAATTATATATCATGAATCTGCTTTTTTGTCTCTTCCTCATGATTCCAAATTATATTGATGATTCTCAATTTGCAGCATATTTTTTGATATACAGACATTAGATCAATTTTGATTTGTGCCATATAGAACTTTCATTCATTGGAAATTTAGAGGAACATTAGAGCAATATTATTGGGGGTATCTTAAAGTGGGGTTCTTAGAGTTAAAAGTTGTATTTTTGTGGATAGTTTTTATCTAGGATCAATGGGGAGTTTTTAAAGTGAGGTTCTTAAGAACAAAAAAAATAAGACAGAGTAAAAAGATGAGAGAGAGTAAAAAAGAGGAGAAAGAGTCAAAAGATGAGAGAGAGTAAAAAGGAGAGAGGGTAAAAGAGGAGATAGAGTAAAAAAGAGGAGAGAAGTAAAATAGAGGAGACAGAGTAAAAAAGAGGAGAGAAACTAAAAAGATGAGAGAGACTAAAAGAGGTGAGAGAGTAAAAAGATGAGACAGAGTAAAAAAGAAGAAAAAGTCAAAAAATGAGAGAGAGTAAAAAAGAAGAGAAATAGTGAAAAAGAGGAGAGAGAGTAAAAAAGAGGAGAGAGAGTAAAAAAGAGGAGAGAGACTAAAAAAAAGGAGAGAGACTAAAAAAGAGGAGAGAGACTAGAAAGACGAGAGAGACTAAAAAGAGAAGAGAAAGTAAAAAAGAGGAAAGAGTAAAAAAGAGGTGAGAGTAAAAAATGAGAAATAGTAAAAAGAGGAGATAAAGTAAAAAAGAGGAGAGTGAGTGAAAAAGAGAAGAAATAGTAAAAAAGAGAAAGGGTAAAAAGAGGTGAAAGAGTAAAAAAAAAAGAGAAAGTGAAAAAGAGAAGAGAGAGTAAAAAAGAGAGGGTAAAAAGAGTAAAGAGAGTAAAAAAGAGGAGAGAGAGTAAAAAAAGGAGAGAGAGTAAAAAAAATGAGAGAGAATAAAAAAAGAGGAGAGAGAGTAAAAAAGAGGAGAGAGAATAAAAAAGAAGAGAGAGAGTAAAAAAGGGGGGAGAGAGTAAAAAGATGAGAGAGAATAAGCTTTTCAATAATAAAATAATTTAAGAGACTCATTAAGAGAGTCTCTTGAATAAGAAACTTTCATAAGAGTTCTTAAGTTTTTTTAATAATAAAATAATCTAATAAACCCTTAAAAATCCTTTAATAATGGTGGTCTTAGATCCATTTAAAATCTAGGAAGTTGAGAAAAACTTGACAAAACATTATATCAACCTAACTCTTTAGAGTCTAAATTACCTAGGGTATCAGTTTGTTTTTCTTCAAAAAGGTAGTTGCATACAAACCAATGAATAATGTTTAGAATTCAAAATCCAGAAGACAAGTCTCACAGTTGAGACTACCATGTTCGTTTGACAAAAAAAAGACTACCATGTTCTCTACTATGTTACTCTGCCAATATTCAACGACTACTATTTCAGTTTTGTAAAGACTATCATTTCTGGAAAAAAAAGTTGTTTCATAAATAGTGTCATTCTAAAATTTCTATGCAATTTTTAATAAAAACTTCTATTTTAACCTCTAATGAAAATTATTTACATAAAATCTAGCTAATCAATATTCTTAATTATTAGGGGTATAAATGGTTAATATTGTTTGTTAATTTGTGAGAAAAAATTTAGAATAGATATTTTAAGAAACTAAAGAAGTAAAATTTAGTAATTTACATATAGACAAGACTAAAATGTCCCTACACTTAATGTTATAAGTCTTATTAGTGTTGATTATAATCATTGTGACTATGTTTACCATTTTATTTGTGTTATTCTCCAGTCTCCACATAGTGAGATTTCAAGTCAGTTGTATTATTGTGTCGTTCAGCGATCATAAAAAGAATTTAGTCGGAGTTTTAAAATTTTTTAAACTACATAGTGAATAAATTCAAAACTAAACTATAACTATGTGCGTGGAGAAGGTATAGATTGATCTCTATGATACAAAGATGAATCTTTTGTTTTCGACTCCAAAATTCTGCATCCACTTCATCTGGACACTATAATGACCATTTTGTTATACTAAGTGTCTAACTGGTAACTGAGGATTGAGCAGAATTTTTTTATTCCACAACAATTCTTTTCCTCAGTTACCATTTAAGTAACACAAAAATTCCACAACTTTTCATTAACCAATTCTACAATACATTTATAAATAATTATTAGTTTTGATTAGTATACCTAACATGTTGTTTAATTGATATTTATAGTTTATTTTTCTCGTAATTTGGTGTAGTCCTAAGTATTCGGATTTTCATCTAGACTTAGGTCGGTTTTTTATTTTGAATTTATGTGTATAGATTTTGAATCGGATTTTCAAGTTTTTGGGTTTTGAGTTTTTGGTTATGCTCCATAAAATCTATTCAAGTAATTTATTTTTCGGAACGAGTTCGATTATGATAAGTTTTTAAGAATTCAATCTTTATTTGAATATCCATCAGATTTAGTTTTGATCGGTTCGGATTAGAGTTAGGATCCAATAATTTCACGATAAAATTTGGTTTATGGACCAAGATCTATAATTATGTTCTCTAAACGTTTTAATTTTTTTAAATAGATGAAACTTATATGCAGACGATTCCTAGGAGATAATTAAGCAACAATTTTGGTTCGGATTCAGTTTAACTAGAGTTCTATTTTTTTTTATGAATCTAGCATCAAAGGTTTAACCCACTAGCTGAAGTAGATTTAAATGGAGTTTTAGAGAAATTTTTGGCTATGGATTAGAATTTGTCGATCTAATTAATGAAAAAAATCCGCCATATTTCACATGCAGTAAAATTCAGCCGTTACCATTTGATTCTAATTAATTCTGCAAAATTCTGCACAAAAAATAAAAAAAATTCTGCAAGATTCTGCATTCAACATAATTTTGCAGTTACCATTTACAACCTAAGAGCACCTACGACAAGCTAACGTTTCAAGTTTTTTTTTCATTTGTTAAAAGTATTCTCAGTGCATATTTTATATTTCTTATGAAGTTTTATTACTTAAAATGTTTTTTATTAACATTACAGATTGTAAAGAAAGTTATTAATATGCTTAAGAGTTAATTTGAAGTTCATTGTTGGAGTTATCTACCTCAAACCTTTATTTTGAGGACTATCTGCCTCAAAATAATAATATTTTTTTAGAACATCTTCAACATCCTTCATACCTTTCAAATTTCAGATTTTTTCATTCCAACAATCATCAAACACTCAAGTTTTGAAGTTTTCAGTAGTAGAACGTCAAATTCAAAACCTCACAACTCTTTTAAGTATTGATAAAATATTACATAACATTCAAAAATTCCATACAGACAATGATATATATATAAATATATATATATATAAACATCAAATATTAAAAATTCATACTAAATGATGATATTTAATTTGATTTTATATATGTATCTCTATGGTTTTAGTTCGTGTTTATACTTTATGTATATAAATTTAGGGTTGACTATATATTCCACCATGAACTATGTCTGCTCCAGCAAAATCACTTCAAACTTATTGTCTCTTTAATACACATCATGAATTGACTATGTTCTTCGTAATTCAACTCAAACTTCTTATTCATTTATATTAACTATATTCAATTAACATTATCAACCAAATTCAATTTACCAACATAAATTTTCGTTAGTTTTTTCACTTTTCTCAAAATCAAACCATAATTTTATTATTTTATCTAAATGGTAATGTCTCTTTGTTTTATTCGGATTAAACTAATTAATATTTTTCATAATCTATAAATATAATTAACAATATAATAAGTGTGATTAATGAAATTAATGTTTAATTTGGGGAAAATGATAAACATGATGGTTTATTTAGAGAAAAATGATAAAGTTAAAGAAAATTTTGATTGTTAAACAGAATTTGTTGATAGAACTAATTCAATATGGTGAATTATTTAGTAACAAAAAGTTTGAGTTTAGTTGTGAAGAGCATTGTCAGTTTATGATGTATACTGAATAAGTAATTATATGATTATGAAGAGTTGATATGAATATCTATTGTTGTGTTATACATCTTTAAATTCTTATTTTGAGAATTGAATTTTCCTAAAATGACATAATCTTGTTAGAAATGCTCTAAAAATGACATTATTTAAAAGAAAGAATTACTGAAATAGTTCAATATCATGGTCTAATTACTAGAATAGTTTTTTTCATCCTACAAAAAGGTGAATGTGTGGAAATATCCATATTTTTCTTGAATGATCGTTTCATTACTATCATGCCATTCTGATTTAATTTTTTTTCCTCATTTTCATTTTTATTACGAAAATGCCATTACAAAACTAAAAAAAACTATTTTGAAAAAAAAATTCGGAAACTAAAAACAAAAAAAATTCGGAAACGCGAGATCTCCGACCGTCGTATGTCTTCCACCTCCTCCATATCCGATTTCTCATTTTTTTCTTTGATTTTGGCTTAGATTTCGTTGATTTTCTCTGATTTTGGCTTAGATTTCGTTGATGTTCTCTGATTTTGGGTTTGATTTTATTGTGTTTTGGTAATTTTCTGTTTGCTTTGTTGTAGGTTTAAGTTCATGTATTGTAGGTTTATAATATACTGAATGTTGTAGGTTTTAGTGAGATGTAGGTTTCTATTTGTGTGCTAGAGGTTTTCAGATTGCTTTGTTGTAGGTTTATGAAACTCTGTTGTAGGTTTATGAAATTATGGTTGTAGGTTTCTAACGTAGTGTTGTAGGTTTATGGCGTAGTGTTGTAGGTTTATGGCGTAGTGT
>OVBA01005625.1:0-19400 GCA_900406435.1 Lepidium aucheri
CCTATAAATACTCTTTTCCTATTTTATTTTAGTAAGTCGTCTTTGAGTTAAAAAGAAAGATTTTTACAGAAGTTTGAGTTTTTGTAAGCTAGGAAGAAGATCTCTTCACTCTTGAGAAGAATTTCTGAATCCTATTTCTATTTCTTAATGCAGTTTCAGTTTCGGTTCATCATGATTTTCTTTGTTCATTGTTCTATGTCTGAGTAGATCTTAGATCGGATTTAGGGATTCTAGGGTTTTAGAATTCAACTGTTAGGGAACAAATAGGATTGATGAATGGAACATTCTCCTTCTAATACTTAAGCTTAATGCATAGATTAACTTGATCACCTAGTCAATGATTTTGGGTTGTTAACTTCCCAGAAGTTTGTTAAGAACCAGAACTAAATTAGAAGAGCAATTCCTTCACTACCAACGAGAGTTGATGCTAGGTTGGGTTGTGGGTAATTGAACCTAAACGATAAGCTGTATTTGTAATCTGAAACCAANTAGTAGAGGGGTAGATTCAACGAGAATTGGTCTATCTTTATTTATGTTCAAGCCGAGAATATGATTAGATTAGTTCCTGAATAGTTTCCCAAATAAGAGTTCTAACTCCTGAATGAATACCCACATCCGATTGCTGTAGTTTATTGTTTACATCCACGTTAAGTTGTTAGTATTTATTTCTCTGATTTAGATTGATATAGCTTGCGATTTGACAGAAATTAAAACTGTGATTTGGTTCTCTAAGGAATTCGACCCCTAAGTACTATTACATTTATTGTGTACTTGCAGTAGGATATATGATTAAAAATTGTTGTATCAAGATGTCCAACCGCAATCTGGCGTGGAGGCTCGAGCAGGAGGCTAAAGAGCGGAGTGAGCTTAAGAAAATATACAAAGCTTCTGAGGCTATTGTTGTGGAACTGGCTTCAGAGCTTAATGCCATGAAGCTCGAGAAGCCTGCGGCAGTCTCCTTTCTTCAACAAACCAAAGTTTCCTTTGCTGAGAAGTGGAATAAGAAGAAGAAAGCCATCAAGGGCGAACAGGAAGCTTGCGATGCTCTTGGTAACCTTGCTTTGCTGGCGAGGATCTGCGGAAGGAGGGTGAAGCCGAGTACAAGCTTTAAATTTTTTATAGCTTGTCCGCGCTGGGACGCAGTGTTACAGGATGATCTTTCGACAGTATGTCGAAGTTTACAAAGAAATGTAGATTTTATTGATCTTTCGGAAGTTTACAGGATGTCGATTATGACTTTTTCTTAACCTAGTTCATGTTACAATCACCTGCCTTTTTTCTTAACCTAGTTCTCTATTTATAGGCCTAGGCGTTAACTATTTTCCCCTCTTTCTCTGCGTATTCCGCTGTTTGACTTTGCCTACTTGTTTTCTCTTCTTTCGGTGTAATTTTTGGAGCTCGGCTACTTACTCGATGAAGCTCAAACTTCCCATATCCGTTTGAATTGTCCAACTTCCATTGTTATGGGCCGGGTTACCAAGCTCAAGAAATAGGCCATAAATGGACCTGGGCGAAATAGAGGAGTAATTGGGCCATTTACCGACAGTTATCTATTTATCTAGGCAATACAAGCTCCATCCCGCCAATCTGAGCAGTAACTATTAAATCTAGATGCAACTATACAAAGAAAATCAATGATTCCGTAATTGACATGCCAGACACAGATGCAGAGTCATATAAATGATAGCGCAGAAATTGGAAAACCAGACACCCATATATCTACTTACGACCAAGGAAATTAGAAAATCTAGAACAACAACAACTCAATTCAATCTCTCTAAAAACAGAAACATTTCATCGAACCCAATTCAGTCAACACCGAATGAATCATTTAATATCAATACCACGATTTACCTTTTTGGACTAATTGATGATTTGTAACTAATAAGCCATTGATGCAAAATCAGAACTGCTTCAGCCGATCCGAGTTTTTGTTTCGCACCTCTTTTAGGTTTGGGCTTAGGCCCATTTAGAAATGGGCCAATTTGAATTTGTTGTATATGTGACGATTATGATTGTGAGTACATATTCAATGCGAGAATTAGAAAGTTTGTTACACCTGCTTCTCCAAAAAACTGGTTGTAAGTGCATATTCTTCAAGAAGAAACCAATTCGTGGTAATTTGACTATAACCTAAAAATTTATTTTATGGAAATCGATTGAGATTTACGCAAATGATAATGATGGCTTGATTTAGTCAAATTTGATTTTGAGTAATGATTTACTCAATTCAACAATTATATTCAAATTAATTTTCGTTTTCTGTTTTGTATCTGGAAGGCGAAAATCATAGGCAATGACGAATTCTATTTAGTTTTTCTGAGAGGTGATAGTTTAGTTCATCGGATTATATTAAGTTTGATCTCCATCAAATTTGACTTCATTTGTGAGTTTATTTATATTCATGATACATGTGCAATATACATGAATAAAATATATTTAGTTTCACTTTATAGTTTCTTTATTTTTATATACAAAACAACTATATATGTTTTTGAATGCACAATAGTTGAATTTTGTAAATAATTTTTTATTTTATTTTTATGTGTATTGTAAGTCTCCTCGTATATTTTATTTTATTATATATAATCTTAGTAATCAATTGTTGTCTTTAGTTTATAATTTTTTTTGGTAGCTTTATTAGTTGGTATTTTTAGTTTTAACATATTGTAATGTATTTATTTGTTAATTTGTTCAAATGGTGATACGATTTTTATTATTTTTTGGTTTAAGTATGATTTTTAATATTTTATATTTATTTCATGTATAGTTAATGAGATATAACTTAATACATGGAAAAAATAATACTAAACTAATTTATTTGTTGTAGGAATTTTTTTATTAATAAATATCAGCCCATAAAGAGATTTCAGACTAATAAAAATAAATGAGTTTATATAAAATTTTGAAAATAGAATAAAATTGAAATAGAAACTGAAACAAAGAGATGCTAACATGCCTAAGTACTAAATTGCATTTCTTAATAAGTTGTGACTATTCATGAGACGCCAAATTTCATAATTTCATATGCAAATTTGATATGCCGTAGATGATTTGATGTCTTAAACTTTCTCAGTAATTTGTGAAGGTGAATCAAAACATGAACACTTGTTTTTAACATATAAGTTCATCAAATCCTAAAAATTCATTGGGGTGAACGGATTGAGATAAAGACTAATTCTAACGATCTTGTCTTGCCATTTAAACTATAGAAGATTTGAGTAATTCAAGGCATATACTAAGGTATTATTAAATAAGATTTGAAAATACATTAATGTTTACAAATGTATACGATAAGTTTTCTTTGTTTTAACAATTTAAACTACATTGAACAACTAATACAATGATCGTCATTTAAAACAATCTATATACCAATCTCATATTTATTCTACATGGTATCATCTTCCATTAAAAAAAAATCTTTGGAATACAATTATACGAAAATTAAGGTATACATGAATAATTATTGTCTTTCACGATATAGGAGATTTAATATAAATCAGAGTATATATTTCATCTTTACACATTGATTATTAAAATGTTCCTAAAATATAATTGTGTTTTTGATAATTTGAGGTATGTATTCAATCTTTACATATTGCATAGAAAATAATAATAAAAATAAAAGAAGCTCAAACATGGTAAATTAAGTATACAAACTAGGGATATTTGTAGATATTATTAAAGGTGAAAGAAAAAATTAAAAACAATAAATTGAGATTTTCAGAAAATAAAATGGCTCATGTATTTTTCAGATGAACTAAGAAATTCTAGTCATGTGGGATATTGAGAATATGGGAGTCTCAATGAGCAATGCCACCCGAGTTCGCTGTCAGATTACCAAAGCATTCCCGAGTTCGCTATCAGATTACCAAAGCACTGACCAATTCAAAAGACTTTTTAGGTTATGTGGTAAGAGTCTTTCGACTATATTTTGATCATAAAATATAACTATGTTAATGAAGAAAAAAATTCTAAACATTAATATAATTAGTATATTCATCTCGATATCAACATGGTAAACATGTTATATTGATTTTTTAATAAAATGTAAATATTCTAACAATTAAAAATTAAATTTCAAAATTTATATTTTCTAGAGATTTTGTCATTCATTTTCAACAAAGAAACATAAATAAAAAATTTCAATTCTGTATATTTTAGAAGCAAAAATACTATTAAATAATAATTTACTTTGTCTGAACTTTTTTTTATAGCAGATATGTAGGTGATATATTATTATTTAGGCAATTTTAATAAATTCCACTTAAATTATAGCATAAATAAGTTTTGTGTATCTATTTTGATAGGTTTTACTAAATAATATAATGTAATTATGTCACAAACATAAGAAAAAAAGTTTTATTAAAATTAATTTTGTTACAGTATATTTATAATTAAGAACGCTAAGAAACATTTAAAGCAACAAAACAGAACTAGATTACTTATCCGCCATTTAGAAAGTTCTCAGCAAAATTTAATTTGTTTGCGGATCTGATATGCAAATTGATTAGTTTTGACATTTTCATGGTCTCTAAGATTTTGCTATGACCCATTACTTATCAAATAAACATTATGGCCTTCTATAATTTTGGATAAATATGGCCCACTCAAACAAAAATATATATGTTTAAGGCCCATAACTAATAAATTGTCTCATAAGATCGACAAATTTCATTTCGTTTTAAATTACTTCATTTGAGCAAAACAGATCTACAGAGGCGATCAAAATCTTATTTTACTTGAGTATTTAATTTGGGAAAATTTTAAATTACTTCATTTGAGTATTAAAAAGTATTTAATTGTTTGCTTAACATACTACTAACACAATGAGGACATTAGATAACCATAAGATACTATTTTATTAAAAAAATATATTTTTTGAATTTTAAAAATAGTCATGGAGGCTTACCGATTAACTTAATATATTTCGTTTTTGATCTAAGTAAATAGACATTAAAATATTTTCTCACCGAAAACACATGAAAAATAATATGAAATAAAAATCTGTGCTTGTGTAATAAATGAAAATGAAACATATCAGAAGTTCACACATGCAACATCCATTTGTTACCACCTCAACAAATTACATAAATTATAATAACAAAAAAATATATATAGCCCACATAGAATCTAGTACCAAATTAAGATTTATTAGATGTACGACAAAAAAGTTTACAAAATGTAAATTACTAAATTCCGAAACTTGTTACCTATTTTTATCATAAGCAACTGATCATTATCATCTCAAACCCACCAAATGCTTAAATTTGTTAAAACTGACAGCGACAAAGTGTCATACAAGTAAATAGTAATCTTATATTTGCCTCATCTTAAGTCTTTTTTAAGTACTAAAGACTTTTCTATCAGTGTTAAGTGTTGGGCCAACGATTAATGATTATAAGTAAATAGGCTTAATAAATTCAATCTTGGTCTTAAGTGAATGAGAAATATGATAAATTATGATTGGGGTTTGGGTTAGAATGTGTCCAGATTTTATTTGAGCCCATCAAGAAAGAAATCCTAAAGACTAATTGGTTAGTCTTGTAGCTAAAACAAAAAACGAGATCCCTATTCTTGTGGGAGACTTGGTCATCCAAAATTTTTGGAACGACTTCTCCTTCCTTTCCAAGTCTTCGCTACTTATTAAAAAAAAGCGTAGACTTATTCTGATCAATGTTTTTTTGAGAACAAAAAATTCATAGCAATAATCATCTTCTTTTCTGTCAAGTCTGACAGTGTAAAGTAGGCACAACAAGTTCGCAGATTCCATCATTGGTGTATCATTGGTGATCTCAACACATTTCTATACTGGGACTCAAAAACATAAATCAAACTGATACACTAGGGCGTTTATTGAGTTAAAGTAACGAGATTTACCTCAGCTCTGTGTAATAGTTACCTTAATTTTGTTGTTAATTGTTATAGCTTCATATCTCCATTGCTAAATTTAATTCGAGTTATTTAGGTCATACAATCTTAACTCAATAAATCCGCTCTTTTTAGAATTGTTTTATAATTTTTGGATTCGGTTTTAGCAATTATCAAAACCTGCTTCACTAAAATCAAAACTTGTCTAAAATCAGTTCAATTATGTTTTGTGCTTTTAGACTAACGTTTTTTGCAGGTTTAAGTTTACATAAACGATATATGCTATTCCTTTTGGTTGAAGTGGATCGTTTATTTTAAACTATTGATTAATAAGCTGTAAATCAGTAATGGTATTTGCAAGTTGTTAACTATACGAATCATTACTCGATTTTGATAGATAAAAACGATAAGTTTTGTTTTCTGATCATTACTTGACGATCAAATCGTGTTACGGTATTGGTCAAGTGCACGTTATCACGTCTTGATCAAAAATCCAGATTAACGACGCGTCTTCAAGTTGGTCAAAAATCGAGATCAAAAACGTGATCAAAGATTAACTTTGGTTTGTGCCAAATTGATTTTGGTTTACGATTTTGGTTTGTGCCAAATTGATTTTGGTATATACTTTTTTTGGTTTCTGCCAATTTAAGATCGTCACATCAAAACGTGAATCACGTCTTGACGTTATTGGTTTTAATGTTGTCTGACTAAGTCAAATTGTGATCACTAAAACGTGATCAAATCGTGAAACGATTATTGTTCAAAGGTGATCAAATCATTCATTTTCACGTTGTCTGACGTTGTCGCTTCGTGACAAAATATCCGCTCTAAAATTGTTGGTCAAACTATACACGTGGTGTTTTGATTTGTCAGAAACGTGGTGTGGTGATCACGTGGTGTTTTGATTTTTCAATAATCAAATTATTATTAAGAAACCGTGATCAACGGATCAGAACGATGGTTTAAGGAAACCAATTTTGGTTTAATAATTAAAAAAACATTGTTTTAAGTAACGTGATCAAACGTGATCAGATTTTGACTTTCGTCAAAATTATTTTTATTATTTAAATAAGAGTTGTAAATTTTTGAAATTCTACAAATTGTTTATTTAATTTTTATTAATCATATAAATTATTTTAAAACATGATTTGCAAATTTAAATAAATTCTGTAAATTATTTTAAATTAATTTTAAAGTGACATTATTCTGATAAAGTGTGTTTACTGCTTTCAGATGTCTAGCAACGAAGATATACCGAGGCAGATTGACCACACACCTATAGAAGATCAGGTTCCTAAGAACACCGGTCTACCTATTGCTGGTTTACCTTTTGCTGGTTTACCTATTGACAATCAGATTGATGAGACGACACGTCAGAACTTGTTCGGACAAAGTCTTCCTTTAGTCATTGGTCAAAGCACCGCAGCGCAACTGCCTAATGTAAATGTGCCGGTACCGTGCCTAAAAAATTTTATGGCCAAGGGTTTAAATCGTGAAAACTGAAAATGATATTTTTTCTGACAAATCTCCAGCTCGAAAAGTTTGTCAAAGAGGATCAGCCATACCTTCCTCTGGGTAACACAGACAGACTGATGTTTAATACTGTGGAAGCATGGAAACACTCTGAATACTTGTGTAAAGACGGGATCTTAAACTTCCTTGAGAACAAGCTCTTCTAAGTCTATTATGATTACAAAGCGTCTAAGACGTTGTGGACAGCTTTGGAAAAGAAGTACAGAGTTGAAGATGTTAGTTGTCAAAAATACGTTGTAGCTATGTTTCTGAATTTCACAATGGTGGATTGCAAACCGGTAATGTAACAGGTGGAAGCTTTTCAGTTGATCTGTCAAGAGATCGAATCTGAGGGGATATCAATCTATGAACCCTTTATAGTAAACACCATCATTAAGAAGCTTCCATCAGGCTGGCATGACTTCAAGAACTACTTGAAGCATAAGTGAAAGAAGATGAGTCTTGAAGATCTTCTCAATAGGCTGCAAACAGAAGAAAGAAACTGTGGGTTTCTTTCCAACTCGGCTGTCCTGCACCAACATGACGTCCACATGGTTGAGTACAAACCAAAAAGAAAAGGCAAAGCAATTGCCACGTCTTCTTTGAAACCTGCCTCTTCGATGAATTTCAAGAAGCAGAGTAAGCCCAGGGAGCAGAAAAAGTTCAAAGGGAAGTGTCACAACTGTGGCAAATTGGGCCACAAATCTGATGAGTGTCACAGCAAGCCCAAGAACAAAGGGAAAAAGAACGACCAAGTGAATCTGACATAAGAGCATCTCTGCGCAGTGGTTACTGAATGTAACATGGTCCAACAAAACAACCCAAGATAATAGGGTTACGACACTTGTGCCTCACATCACATTTGCACTGAAAAAGCATTGTTCAGTAATTATACCCCAAGTCCGCCAGATCACAAAATGCAAATAGTGAATGAATCTAAGTCAACTGTCTTGGGAACAGGTACAGTGGTACTTAAGTTCACCTATGGGAAAGAAGTAACCCTCAAGAATGTGAGGCATTGCCCTGATATGAGTAAAAACTTGATTTTTACAACTTTGATGGATGATGCTGCCTTTGGAATCAATTACATTTCAGGGACCATGATTATGTCTAAGTTTGGGGTGTATGTGGGCAAAGCATACAAGAAGAATGGGATATTGAAGATGTGTGTTCAAGCTGTCCTTCGTAAAGGAGTAGATGTCTCTGCTGCTGCTTCTGCTGCTTATACCTCCGCTGTTGCTGCTTCTAAAGCTACAGATAATAATGTTATTGCTAATGTTGTTGTTGCTTCTACTTCTTTTGATGTAGTTTCTGATGTTTCAATGAATATGAATGAATATGCTTACTTCGTTGAGTCTTTTGATATTTTGCACAAATGATTAGGTCATGTTAACTATAAGTCTATTCAAAGACTAATGAACTTGAACCTAATACCAAAAAGCAAAACAAGCAAAGAAAAATGTGAAGTGTGCTCACAAGCAAAACTCACTAAAAACCATGACCCCAAGTTCAAAGAACAACTGAACCTCTAGGAATAATTCACACAGATTTGTGTGATTTAAAATTTGTGCCAACTAGAAGAGGAAAAAAGTATTTTGTAACGCCCATTAATGATCACACAAAATAATGTTATGTATATCTATTACATAGCAAAGAACTACCCTTAGAAAAATTTAAGGAATATAAACAAGAAGTTGAAAATCAACTCAGTAGCACTATCAAAATAGTCCGAAGTGACAGAGGAGGTGAATATGATGGACCTTTTAATGCATTTTACAAAGAAAATGGTATTATACATCAAACACCAGCTCTATATTCACCAGAATCTAATGGGACTGTTGAAAGGAAAATCGAACTCTAAAAGAGATAATGAATGCAATGTTGTAGAAGTCTGGTTTACCCTAGAATTTGTGGGGGGGGAAGCACTGCTTACCACGAATTACATCCTCAACAAAATTCCACACAAAGTCAACGGGAAGACTCCCTATGAGCTTTAGAAAGGATCGCCACCTTCGTATAAATACCTCAAAATGTGGGGGTGCTTAGCGAAAGTGGCAGTACCTCCTCCTATAAAGGTCACAATCGGACCAAAAACTGTTGATTGTGTTTTTCTCGGATACGCACATAATAGTTCTGCATATAGGTTCATGGTTATTAAATCAGAGATACCTGATATCCATGTCAACACGATAGCAGAATCAAGAAATGCGTCTTTCTTCGAACACGTGTTTCCATATAAGGATAANTTCTTCGAACACGTGTTTCCATATAAGGATAAACAAAATCCAAAGAGAACTAGTGAAGAAAGAGATAACACGAATCATGAGCCTAGTACATCTGGAACTTCTCAGTCTAACTTAGAAGATCAATAAGATGAACCTAGACGCAGCAAAAGAGCTTGTCAGCAAAAGTCTTACGGCGATGATTTTTTGATGATTTTTCTTGTAGAAAATGAACCAAGAAATTTTGCTGAAGCCATGTCTAAGCCAGACACTTTCTCCTGGAAAGAGGCTGTCAACAGTGAGATGGACTCCATTATGCAAAATCATACTTATGAGTTAACTGATCTCCCTGAAGGGTTTAAAGCACTTGGTTGCAAATGGATTTTCAAAACAAAGTTGAAAACCGATGGGTCAATAGACAAGCACAAGGCTGGACTCGTGGTGTAAGGATTCAGGCAAAAAGAAGGTCTGGACTTCTTCGACACATATTCTCCAGTGACCAGAATAACCTCCATCAGAATGCTAATATCAATCACAGCATTAAAAGACTTGGAGATTCATCAAACGGATGTAAAAACTACTTTTCTAAACAGAGAATTAGAATAGGAGATTTACATGAAACAACCTGAAGGGTTTGATGTTCCAGGACAAGAACACAAAGTCTGTCGACTTGTTAAGTCATTGTATGGTCTTAAACAAGCTCTAAAACAACGGCATGAAAAATTTGACAATGTAATGATGTCAAATGGTTTCAACATAAATGAGTGTGATAAATGTATCTACATTAAGCAAACTAAGAATGCATACGTATTGCTCTATTTATATGTAGATGACATGCTTATTATTGGAAGCAATAAGGATATAATCCAACAAAGTAAGAACTTACTCAACAATAAATCTGACATGAAAGACATGGGTCTTGTTGATATCATCTTAGGGATTAAAATCACACGGACTTCTGACGGAATTATTTTGTCTCAACAAGGTCACTATGTTGAAAAGATTCTTGAAAGATTCAAGTTCTATACAAGTGGTATTGCAAAAACCTCTGTAGATTCTCAACTTCATTTGACCAAAAATTCAGGTGAAGCAGTGTCACAAGTAGAGTACGCACGTGTAATAGGAAATCTTATGTACTTAACTAATTGTACTAGACCTGATCTAGAACATGCAGTTAATGTACTAAGTCGTTACACAAGCAATCCAGGATATACACACTAGAAAGCCATACTAGAGTATTGAATTACTTACAGCATACAAAAAGTTATGGGCTGCGCTACCGTAGAGAACCTCAAGTACTGGAAGGATACAGTGATGCTAACTAGATTTCCGATTCCAAAAACTCAAAATCCACAAGTGAATATGTCTTTACAGTAGGAGGTGCAGCAGTATCTTGGAAATCTTCCAAACAAACTCTGTTAGCTCGATCCACCAAGGAGTCAGAGTTTATAGCTTTAGATAAAGTAGCAGAAGAAGCAGAATGACTTCAAAAATTTCTGGAAGATATTCCTATGTGGGAGAATCCTGTGTCGGCACTACACATTCACTGTGATAGTCAATCGGCTATAGCCCAAGCACAAAATAATCTCTATAATAGCAAATCTCGTCATATAAGGAGACGACATAAAATCATTAGACACTTGATATCAAGTGGTGTTATAACAATAGATTACATCAAGTCAGCTGAAAATCTAGCAGATCCTTTTACTAAAGGACTATCTCGAGATCAAGTAGAAAAATCGTCAAGAGGAATGGGTTTAAAGCCTATGAATTAAGAAGATGTCTGGTGGAAACCCTACCTACATGACTGGAGATCCTAAGAAGTAAATTCAAAGGGACAACTAAATTAGAAAATATCTTCAGAAGTGCACGTAATACGATTCTACCCAGTTCTTAAAGATGATAAATAGTGCAACCTGTAGAAAGTTAAGGATAAATTTTAAACTTTTAATGATTTGAGTCCAATATTTGGTTAATAAGTGAAGTATTATAGGTTACTTCTGAACATCCAAAAGTTTGGCAAAACACCTAGTGAGTGTGAAATAAAGGTCGTTTCTAGGAGAGTGAAGGTCAGGTTATACTCTCTAAGTTCACTCATGAAATTCCAGGCAAAGTTCAAGGCCACAACGAACACAATAGAGAACTTAGTTCTACTAGAAAGTGAGATGGGTTATATTTGTTGTCTGGGTTTACACTAAACTTCCGGGTGGTTCAAGACATCATGTTCACCTCCTGGCCAAGTAAACCTGACATATATTTATAATGAGTAGTTCAAAGCTGAAAAATGCTACTTCTCAGATACTGCATATTTTCGTCTACACTCTCGAAAGTCCGTCAGCCTGTCTAGTCTATAGGATAAGTCTAGTCAATAGACTCTATCGAGTCAACCAGTCATATGTTTAGAATCATTTCTATTCATGTGGGGAATTGTTGGACCAATAATTTGAAGGTTTAATAATTTGGCATAGGACAAATATTAAAACCTAAATTGATTGGTAAAGAGTGAATGGGAAATGAGATGATTTTGGAATGTGAGTTGTGGTCTAAAAGAATAAGTTATAGGCTTTAATAAAGCCTATGTTTAACTTAATTCATGATTGGACAATACTTAAATCTTTATTGATAAAATTAAGTTCACATAACAAACCAATTTAGTTGGGTTACGTGATTTGAGCTCACATAACAAATCCTCTGTTTTACATGATTGACCAATTCACGTGGAAAGATATTCTTTCTCTCCAAGTCTTCTTCTTCTATAAAACAAGTCAAAGACTTATTCTCTGATAACATTTTTGACTGAAAAAAATTCAGAGCAACAAATCCTCTAATTTTGTGAAATCTGAGAGTGTAGAGTAGAACATAAGAGTTTTCAGATTCTGTTGGATTGGTGTACCATCGACGGTCTCAACACAGTTCTATCATGGGACTTAAAAACGTAGTCAACCAAGTACACTCTGGGTGTTTATTGAGTTAAGGTAACAAGACTTGTCTCAGCTCTGTGTAATTGTTACCTTATTGCTTGTTAAATCGTTTATACGTTTAGTTTTGTCTTTACTTGTAATCAATTTTTGCTTCTATTTTTTGCTTAACCTGAATTCGAGTTTATAGGTTCTACAATCTTAACTATATTAAAATAGTTCGACGGATCTGCTAGATTGTTATCAAATAAGATTCGTGTATGAGTATGTTTAGAGTCATTTCTATTCAAGTGAGGGATTGTTGGGCCAACGATTAATGATTATAAGCCAATTGGCTTAATGAATCCAATCTTGGCCTTAGGTGAATGAGAAATATGATAAATTATGATTGAGGCTTGGGTTAGAATGTGGCCAGAGTTTATTTGGGCTCATCAAGAAAGAAACCCTAAAGACTAATTGGTTAGTTTTGCAGCCAAAACCAGAACGAGATCCCTATTCTCGTGGGAGACTTGGTCATCCAAAATTTTTGGAACGACTTCTCCTTCCTTTCCAAACCTTCGCTGCTTATTAAAAGAAGCATAGAATTATTCTGATCAATTTTTTTGAGAACAAAAGATTCACAGCAACAATCCTCTTCTTTTCTGTCAAGTCTGAGAGTGTAGAGTAGGCACAACAAGTTCGCAGATTCCATCCTTGGTGTATCATTGGCGGTCTCAACACAGTTCTATCCTGGGACTCAAAAATGCAAATCAAACCAATACACTGGGATGTTTTGAGTTAAGGTAACGAGATTTGTTTCAGCTCTGTGTAATAGTTAGCTTAATTTTGTTGTTAATTGTTATAGCTTCATATCTCCATTGCTAAACTTAATTCGAGTTATTTAGGTCCTACAATGGTAAATATATCCCTCACATGAATAGAAATAACTCTAAACATATGACTGACTAACTCAATAGACTCTACTGACTAGACTTATCCTATATACTAGACTGACTGACGGACTTTTGAGAGTGTAGACGAAAATGTTGTGTCTAAGTAAGTAGCATTTTTCAGCTTCGAACCACTTATTGTTAATATATGTCGGTTTTACTTGGCCAGGAGGTGAACATGATGTCTTGAACCACCTAGAAGTTTTGTGTAAACCTAGACAACAAATATAACTCAGCTCTTTTTCTAGTAGAACTAAGTTCTCTATTGTGTTCATTTTGGCCTTGAACTTTGCCTGGTAATTCATGAGTGAACTTAGAGAGTATAACCTTACCTCCATTCTCCTAGAAACGGCCTTTATTTTACACTCACTAGGTAATTTGCCAAACTTTTGGATTTTCAGAAGTAACATGTAATACTTCACTTGTTAACCAAATATTGGACTCAAATCATTATTTACAACTTATCCTCAACTTTCTACAGGCTATACTGTCTATCATCTTTAGGAACTGGGTAGAGTCGTAATACTCACAGTGCACTTCTAAAGAATTTACTAATTTAGTTATCCCTTTCAACCTACTTCTTGGGATCTCCAGTCATGTAGATAGGGTTTCCACCAGATATCTTCTTAGGTTATAGGCTTAACCCCATCCTCTTGATAATTTTACTACTTGATCTCGAGATAGTTCTTTGGTAAAAGGATCTGCTAGATTGTCAGCTGAGTTGATGTAATCTATTGTGATAACACCACTTGAGATCAAGTGTTTAATGGTTTTATTTCGTCTCCTTATATGACAAAATTTTCCATTATAGAGATTATTCTGTGCTCGGGCTATAGCCGATTGACTATCGCAGTGAATGCATAGTGCCGACACAGGTTTCTCCCACATAAGAATATCTTCCAAAAAATTTTGAAGCCATTATGCTTCAACTACTGCTTTATCTAAAGTTATAAGGTAAAAGCGTATCCACTTGTGGATTTCGAGTTTTTGGAATCGGAAATCCTATTAGCATCATTGTATCCTTCCAATACTTGAGGTTCTCTACCATAGTGCAGCTCATAACTTTTTGTATACTGTAAGTAATTCAATACTCTGGTTATGGCTTTCCAGTGTTTATGTCATGGATTGCTTGTGTAACGACTTAGTACATTAACTACATGTCCTAGATCAGGTCTAGTACAATTGGTTAAGTACATAAGACTTCCTATTACTCATGCGGACTCTACCTGTGACACTGCTTCACCTGAGTTTTTGGTCAAGTGAAGTTGAGAGTCTACAGAGGTTTTTGCAGTACCACTTGTATAGTTCTTGAGTCGTTCAAGAATCTTTTTAGCATAGTGATCTTGTGACAAAATAATTCCATTAGAGCTTCGTGTGATTTAAATCCCTAAGATGACATCAGCAAGACCCATGTCTTTCATGTCAAACAACCTATTAGGTAAGTTCTTAATTTGTTGGATTATGTATTTGTTACTTCCAATAATAAGCATGTCATCTACATATAAACAGAACAATACACATGCATTTTTAGTTTGCTTAATGTAGATACATTTATCACACTCATTTATTTTGAAACCATTTGACATCATCACATTGTCAAATTTTTCTTGTTAAGACCATACAATGACTTAACAAGTCGAAAGACTTTGTGTTCTTGTCCTGGAACAACAAACCCTTCAGGTTGTTTCATGTAAATCTCCTCTTCTAATTCTCCGTTTAGAAAAGCAGTTTTTACATCCATTTAATGAATCTCCAAGTCTCGTAGTTCTGCGATTGATATCAGCATTCTGATGGAGGTTATTCTCGTCATCAGAGAATATCTGTCAAAGAAGTCTAGACCTTCTTTTTGTCTGAATCCTTGCACCACGAGTCTAGCCTTGTGCTTGTCTATTGACCCATCGGTTTTCAACTTTGTTTTGAAAATCCATTTGCAACCAAGTGCTTTAAACCCTTCAGAGAGATCGGTTAACTCATAAGTATGATTTGCATAATGGAGTCCATCTCACTGTTGACAGCTTTTTTCCAGGAGGAAACGTCTGGCTTAGACATGGCTTCAGCGTAATTTCTTGGTTCATTTTCTACAAGAAAAATCATCAAAAAATCATCGTCGTAAGACTTTTGTTGACGAGCTCTTTTGTTGCGTCTAGGTTTGTCTTGTTGATCTTCTAAGTTAGACTGGGAAGTTCTAGATGTACTAGGCTCATGATTCGTGTTATCTCTTTCTTCACGAGTTCTCTTTGGACTTTGTTTATCCTTATATGGAAACACGTGTTCGAAGAAAGACGCATTTCTTGATTCTATTATTCTGTTGACATGGATATCAGGTATCTCTGATTTAATAACCAGGAACCTATATGTAGAATTATTATGTGTGTATCCGAAAAAAACGCAATCAACAGTTTTTGGCCTGATTGTGACCTTTTTAGGAGGAGGTACTGCCACTTTCACTAAGCACCCTCACATTTTGGGGTATTTATACGAAGGTGGCGATCCTTTCCAAAGCTCATAGGGAGTCTTCTTGTTGACTTTATGTGGAATTTTGTTGAAGATGTAATTCGTGGTAAGCAGTGCTTTCCCCCACAAATTATGGGGTAAACCAGACTCCTACAACATTGCATTCATCATCTCTTTTAGAGTTTGATTTTTTCTTTCAGCAATTCCATTAGATTCTGGTGAATATGGAGCTGTTGTTTGATGTATGATACCATTTTCTTTGCAAAATGCATTAAAAGGTCCATCATATTCACCTCCTCTGTCACTTCCGACTATTTTGATAGTGCTACTGAGTTGATTTTCAACTTCTCGTTTATATTCCTTAAATTTTTCCATGGCTAGATCTTTGCTATGTAATAGATATACATTACATTATTTTGTGTGATCATCAATGAACGTTACATAATACTTTTTGCCTCTTCTAGTTGGCACAAATTTTAAATCACACTAGTCTATGTGAATTAATCCTAGAGGTTCAGTTGTTCTTTGAACTTGGGGTGATGGTTTTTTAGTGAGTTTTTCTTGTGAGCACACTTCACATTTTTCTTTGCTTGTTTTGCTTTTTTGGTATTAGGTTCAAGTTCATTAGTCTTTGAATAGGCTTATAGTTAACATGACCTAATCGTTTGCGCCAAACATCAAAATACTCAACGAAATAAGCAAATTCGTTCTTATTCATTGAAACATTAGAAGAAGTAGAAGCAACAATAACATTATTAGCACCAACATTATTATCTACGCCGTTAGAAGTAGCAGCACCAGAGACGTCTACTCCTTTGTGAAGGACAGCTTGAACACACATCTTGAGTATTCCGTTCTTCTTGTATACTTTGCCCACAGACACCCCAAACTTAGACAAAACCATGGTCCCTGAAATGTACTTGATTCCAAAGACAGCATCATCCCTCAAAGATGCAGAATTCAAGTTTTTCCTGATATTAGGGCAATGCCTCACATTCTTGAGGGTTCTTCTCGTCCGGAGGTGAACTTAAGTACCACAAAGGCTGTTCCCAGAACCTTAGACCTAGAGTCGTTCGCCATTTGCATTTTATGATCTGGCGGACTTGGGGTATAGCTGCTGAACAGCGCTCTGTCAGTGCAGATGTGATGTGAGGCGCAAGTGTCGTACCCCCATTCTCTTGGGTTGTTTTGCATAACCATGTTACACTTAGTAATCACTGTGCATATATCCTCTTTTGTCAGATCGTGTTGACTATGAAGGGCTCACAAATTGACTTGCCTTCAGATTCAACCTCTTGACAGATCAGTTGAAATGCTTCCACCTGTTGCATTACCGTTTTCGAATCCACCATTGTGAAGTTCAGAAACTTTGCCACAACGTACTTCTGACAACTAGCATCTTCAAACCATTGTGAATCCACCATTGTTATGTTGTTTTTGTTAATTCGTCAAACCTCTGTTTCCTGATGGAGCTTATGGAAAGAGGATCTCTCCACGACGCACTACTTTCTAAACAAGTTTTCTCAGAGCTAATGATATCGACTCTCGCTAAGAGAATCCTTCAAGGGTTACATTACCTGCAAGAAATGAGAATATTTCACAGAAACATAAAACCATCAAATCTACTTATAAACAAGAAAGGAGAGGTCAAGGTGGCGTATTTTGGAGCGAGTATGATTGTAGCTTATATAAGTCATGAACGTGTTGATCCAGAGAAGTGGAGTTTTGGAGGAGAAGGTGGTTTTGCAAGAGATGTGTGGTCATTAGGAGTTGTAGTTCTAGAGTGTTAACTTGGAAGATATCCATTGATTAAAATTGGAGATAAACCTGATTGGCCAACTTTGATTAGTGCAATTTGTTGTAGTGAGAAGGTGGAGATTCAGTGAGTGGTTAATCGGAGTTTCAAGAATTTGTTGGGATATGTTTGGAGAAGGATTGGAGGAAAAGAGGCACTATAGACAAGCTTATTTGTCGTCCTTTTGTTTTGTGAAAGAGATTTATTAGTCTAATAACCTTCCAAACAAATAGTAATTAATATTGTAGCATCAATTTTTATGGAAATTTAGTTCAATTTAATCGATTCAGTTTAAATACATTAATCTAATCTCGATTCTTAGAATATGTCATATTGCTAGCTTGAAAAGTCTAGTTTTTGTGTTCTTGTCAACAGTCAGATTGATAATACTTAATCCATAACCAATTCTTAAACACCCAACAATATTGCATGGGACATATGAGTCCAATTAGGGCAACACTTAACCACTTGACAAAAGACACTTTGTTTGTCCACTCAAGTCTCATAATAGCAACAAGAGAAAAACTGTAACATGGATAATTGGTTGAGTCATAAGTTCACTCTGCTCTTCTTCAAGCAAATCAAAAACTTAAACCAGAGAAAGAAACATGACACATATTCTCATCTTGGTAGAGAATGTGTCAATTAAGAGTTGTAAGATGCATAAGTGTTTTACAATTTTGAAAAAAAAGAAGAATAAAATCAGTGCATGAAATGAATATGCTACTCTCAGGGAACAGAGTTGGCTTGAAAAACTCCCAAATCAGGGTTTTTGCCTGAATGATATAAACATTATGAAGACATATAAGTATATATTGTCAAGGATTATTGGAGTTTATCTAAAATTGATTACTACTAAAGCTATTTTGATTACCTTGATATGTTTATGGTTTCAGGCGAGAGGAGACCCAACTGGTGAGTCAGATTATCCATATTTTTAGTTTTGTCCCATCCCTTTTGTTTCTGCTGTGTCTTATTGTCCTCGGTTATAGGATCCACTGGTGTTAGATCCATATCATATGGAATCGGGCTTGACATGAGATAGTCTTCAAGGAGTGAATAGTCAACAGGATCTAAATCGGGATCCATAGGAATGTCGTCGATGTCAAAGGTAAAGAATCAATAATCAACATATCTGGATCTAGGAATGTGCTAGACCCTCCCATGTTTGGTTCCATGAAATTCTCTTGAGGCATCTCTGCAATATCTTCCGGTAGCATATCCGTGAACTTAGATAACGTTAGATCATCAGGTGAAGGATCACAGTTATGGGTAGCTTCTTCTGGTGCTGTTGAGACATTTACAGGAGTTGTTCCAATTAGTGATGGTGACTGTATCTCAGAAGCTGTTGGCATCTCCTGAAGTGTTATACCTGATGTGTGGTTTGATGAAGTCTCCATCTTTGTTCCCTCTGTAGTAGAAATACCATTACCTAAAAAGAAACCATCGTCGCCAGTTTTGGATGGTTTCATCTTCATAACCTGCCTGATCATTGCTTTAGCTTAATCATGCATTGGAGGTTGATACTTCACTATCTGTCCATCAGAAGAAGCAGAAGCTTTATTACTGGCAATGCTGTCTCGCTTGAATCTCAAGCTTTTTATTTGTATCACTGATTCGCCTACTACTCTCATTTTGCTGTTTCTGCTGGTGTAAGAATTGAGATAGAAAATGAGGACTTTGAACTGCCTTTGCAAGG
>OVBA01005626.1:0-19396 GCA_900406435.1 Lepidium aucheri
GGAATTAGAGAAGCCAAGGAATACATGGGAGCAAGTCTCACAACCGGACACAACACATACAACAGCTCAATGTTTGGCCGAACACTCGATATTGCTCCTCGCCACAAATATGACCGAGGACAGCAACGAGGGAAACCAAGATGATTGGTCAGAGCTCAAGGCACCAAAAGTAGAAGGGTTGGAGTTTGGTACCTAAAAACCGAAAACGTGAGCAGTTGAGGCGTTCATATCCTCAAGAGTGTAACTGTGAGGGTCTGGGTACCCTCTTGGAGCTATTCCTTCACACAGTGCGACGTACTGCTGTCTGTCCGAGTACTCCTCGCGGTCATGATCAGCGAGGGATGCGTTCCAGGGACCCTGCTGAGACGTTTTCTCTTGTTACATCCCGTGCTTCTGGCTTTTCTTCCCGGTCCACTTGTATACCCGCATCATGTCCATTGATTGGCATTGCAGCTGCTTCTCTCGCACTTGGTGTGAGCTGGGACCTGCCGAGGTTGAATGCCTCCTCGCTGGTGGCGGCGAGTCATGAGTGCGAGGCTGAGGTGCTGTTCCTTTGAATGATGATTCTAATCCATCAATTGCTCTCCATATTCTCTTACGCTCGCTCAGCCACTCTTCCTTTCCCCTTGTCAGGCCTTTCACCTTCTTGAGCAGCCACTTCCCCAACTGTTGAAGCTTTCCAATCCGCTTGTTGGCTTCTTTTGTTGCTGTCCCTTGATTATTCTTGGTGAATTCCTCAAAAACGTAAGATTCTGGATCCACTTCTTCCTCATCTGTCTCCTCTTCTGCTTGCTGAGATTGCTGTCCTCGCTGGTTTTCGCCGAGTAGAGCCACAAGGAGTGGGGTGAAAGTCACATTCTCCATCGTGGTCAGCGAAATGTATTACGGGCAGAACAGAAGTATCTTGGCGCCTTTCTTCTCTCGATAGTCTAACTTATACACATCTCGTCCTTAAACCTTGCCTTTAGCAATGAGGCCTGCCTCTTGACGATATTGTATGTCCATAAATTGGGGTGCATCCTTATTGTAATCTTCAATCTTTAAGGGCACTGCACCTGCTTCCAATATCGGAGCTACCCCTCCACCGATGTAGATGTGCTTTGTCTTCCCAGACTTCCTCTCCGCTTGCATCATTTCTCTTCTGTGGTACGTGAGGAGGTGCTTTGCCAACACGTAGGACATCCTGGAGTTCCCTTCATCTCCATCAATATGCAACCCACTCAGAGTAGTGCCAACAATCTCCTTCATCGCCATAACCATCATGTGCATCTCCCCGAGGTTGATTGGTGAGGTGGATGGCCTAGCAAAGATCATGTTAGCTTTAGCTCTCCTCGCGTAGTTGATGGCGGGGTTGCGGATCCAACTTCCCTTGCTTCGTAATGAATCATATGCCCCAAAACCTGACAGCATCTTCCATACCTCGTCGGTATCATTCTCACCAACATCCGGGTATGCCGCGTCTCTTGTTTTATACCCAAAAATTAAATCCAACTCCTTTAACGTCACCGCGTATAGTTTTTCGTACATCTTGAACGTTATATTCCCAGGTCCGTTCTTCTTAATCTTGGCTGTCTCAAACATTGAGTAGATAAGAAGATCCACAGTGGCGAGGAATTGCAACGTCTAATCAATGTAAGAGCTCGTCACACTATACATGCAAACCTTAATCCCGAGCGAGCTAAGCACCCTATCTACATCCTCACTGATATCCAATTTGCTCATGGTTCCAAAATGTGGGAAGTAAGTACCTTTTATCCCCATCGCTTTCGGAGCTTCATACTACTTGTCAGAGGCATTGGCCTCTTTTGCGATATTCCCTTTCCTTTCTGCTTCTCTTTCCTTGTAGGCCTTCCTCGCTTCTTTTTTTGAATACCCACTCCTCTTCAAATCTTGTATGTCTCTATGGTACCTCGTTTTCTTCTCCTTCTTCTCAGCCATTTTCTTTTTCTTCTCCTCGCTCTCGTACTCGACGTCCATCAGCGAGGGCTGAGCATACTCACAGTCCTCGTCACTATCCTTTTTGCTGGATGGCGAGGCAATCTGTTTTCCCTTCCTCTTCGCTTGAGCTGAACTTCTTTCTTCGTGGACAAATCTCCAGTCAATCGGTTCAGCCATTGATTTTCTCGCCGTTTCTCTTATCGGGATTTTGATCCTCGTCTGTACTTTTGGTTCATCCTCGTCCGATTGAACGATGAATCGGCGAGGCTGGTTTTCGCAGCGGACTGGCGGTGAATCATCCAACTCTGCTGCCATTTCTCTCCTTCCGGCTCTCAGTGCATTATTCATGAATTTGCTACGGAACTCCTTCACCTTTTTTATCTCCAGAAGACATGCTTGAAAAGGTTTTAGATCGGAAAAGCTCGCAGTTTGAAGGAGAGAGAGAAAATCGCTGGCGGTGAGAAAGACTTTGTTTGCTTGAGTGTTTGCGATCGAATGAGGGAGCTGATGAGGGAGAAGCCGTTTATGTAGGCGAGTGTTGCAAGTATTTGAGGAGACAATCTATGGAGAAGAAAGGAGAAAATTTTGGCTCCCAAGTTGCTCGCAATTCGTCCTCGATATTGGCATCATCCCAACATTGATTTCGAATTTTGAAATCATGGTCAATCTCAGCCCTTGGATTGGTCCAATTTTGACTTGACCTCTCCTAGATTGTTGAAAAAGTTGTTAGTTCGTGGATCCCACTTGATGAGCTGGAAACAAATCAAATTTTGTTCTTATGTGCTCCTCAGCTAACCTCCTCACTCATCCTCCTCGCTGCATACACCGAGGCCTGACTACCCATTCAAAAAAACCCAAGCTTGACCTGCTTTTTTGCTTTCCCTTTGACTATTCTGAGTCCTGATTAGCTCTCTGTTTATGGTAATATCTAAAAACATCAATAGTTAGTCACATCAAAAAACAGGCTCAATTCAAAGCATTTATACTATTAAGCTTCATGTTCAAGATTTCACTGAATAGCAAGTTTATTACAATTATAATGAGACGTATTTGACTAGAACTTTCTACAAAAGGATACTAAGGTGTGCAAGTAGGTCCATGAGTGGTGTTCAAGGCAATGTGAACACTACTCGCACACCTTCCTCGGCCTCATGTCCCGAGGGGTACTGATTCTTTGGAAAATTTTCTCACTCCTCTCTTTGTTGCCTCTGAGGGTTAGGTGCGAGGCATGCTCACTCTTGGCTTAATAAGGGTATGACTTCCTCTAATTTGCCAAGAGTGCAGCCAAGGCTCCTTGAACCTCAGTTGTAGATCAATATACCAAATACCCAATAACAACAACTATAAATTAGTAGAAATTGTTCTCAAAATAAAACAATACCAAATTAACTTTAAACAAAATTAAAAAAGGTTTTCAAGAGTAAAGGATAGACATGGAATTCCCTCCCAAGTGGGCTTGTATAGAGACACAAGCTTGACTCTTCATACTCCTCTTAGTATGGGTTTGCAAAGGGAACCAGAGCTCCCACGTTTGCATCCTCGTCCATTCCCCCTATTGTTCCTTCAATCTCAAAGCATTTCTTGTTGATAGTAGGCTTCTTTTTTCCTTCCTTGAGGTCGAACATCATACCATCTCCTTCTCCAACCTTTAGTTCAATGGTCCTGTTCTGCACATCAATCAAAGCTCCCACTAATGCCAAGAAAGTTCTACCCAATAGTAGTGGATCAGTAGGTTCTTCATCCATCTCTAATACCACAAAATCAGTAGGAACCAGCACACTGCCAACAGTTATTGGTATATCCTCGAGCAGTCCCCTCGGCTTTATTGTTGTTCTGTCCATGAGGACCAGTGAGATTTTGCAATCCTTGAAGTTTGAGTCCCCCAGCTTTTGCGTAGTGATTAGTGGGATCAAACTGATGGATGTTCCAATATCACACAAGCAGTTAATGAACGTTACATGCTCTACTGCACATGGAAGTGTGAAGCTTCCCGGATCACTTAACTTTTCCGCGCTGAACTTTTTCCTCTGATGTGGGAGAACTGGTACCAAAATTGATCCAGATGATCAGATCTCAATAGCCATGCATTCCCCTCTTCGTTCCTTAAGCGAGTCTTTCAAAAACTTCTTGTATTGCGGTATTAAGGCAAAATCATCCAAGATAGGAATTTATAGCTTTGTACCGCTCATTTTCTTATCGAAAATGACATTCTGTCTCTCCGCTTGATTCTTCCTTAAATGAGAAGGGAAAGGTGCTTTGGCTTCGGTTGCAACCACATTGTGCAACTCCTTCTATCGCGTTCAGGTTGGGATAGTCTGGCTCTTCTCCTCGCTGCACAGACGAGCGATGGCTCTCCTTGAGTTTTGCAGTTTTCCTAGTAGTCAGATCATCATTAGCCTCTCCTTGCGGCTCAGGCCTGCGAGGTGTATCCCCGAGTTGTACGCAACCAGCTTTATTCTTGGCTTGCTCTGCCCTCCAGCTTGAATAATGCTGTCCTCAGCATTTTTCTTCGGTCCAACCATTGATGGGAGCACTTTGCCAGTTCTGAGAGTGATTGACTGAGCCGTATACTCTTTTGGATTATGAATGGCCTTTCCGGGTAGCTGTCTAATGGCCTTACAGTTGAGGTCATTATAACTTGCATCAATTCGGCTACGTACCTCTCCAAACTTTGCGGTAATTTCCGCTTGGTGGGCAGTTTGGCTTTGCAATATTTGTTGGAGCATATTGATCACGTCCGATTGGTCTTCTTTTGTGGTCAGAGGTTGAGTTGGAGCTGGTGCCGCCTTAAGCCTCTACTGCCATTGTTCCTTGGGTATCCAAGCCTGTTGCTTCGGTCGGTACATTTGATCTTGTAGGTTGGCTATGTTTGTGCTTCGATAGCTTAAGTTTGGGGTTTGCTTGTAGTTGACCCACGGTCTAGATCCACTTTGATTATGAGCAAAGCAAATTTCCTCCTGTTGTTCGTCGTCTCCCTCTTGTACCATTTCCTCCTCCACAAGATGGACATGGTTGGTGTGGACTATTAGCAACTTGTCTAGCTTCTCATGGACTTTCTTCAGCTCTTTACACGCGGATGTGTCCGAATCAGAAGTTCTCCTGACAGCTCGGTCATAGTCCTCACCGTATTGTCCATCAATCAGAGCAAGGTCTTCTATTAACGCTCTTCCCTCCTTTATCTCCTGCTGCAGAAAACTCTCATGGCTTGCAATATCCAACAACATATGTATCCTCGGGTGAACTCCTCGGTAGAAGTTGCTGAGGATAGTGTCCTCCCGGAAACCGTGATGGGGACACTAAGTCTAATAGGTGTTATATCTTTCCCATGCGCAAGCCACTAACTCGGTGCTCTGCTGAATAAAATTTGATATGTTGTTCCTTAGCTTTGCTGTTCGTGAGTTGGAGAAAAAATTGGTAAGAAATAGTTGCTTGCACTCCGACCAAGTGGTGATGGATCCGGTGGGAAGGTGTTTCTCCCACTAATGAGCTATGTCCCCAAGAGAGAAGGGAAAGAGCCTGAGCTTTGGCGCGTCTTCATTCACTCAATTGATGCGAGTGAGCGTGCATAGTCCCTCAAACTCATTGAGATGATCGAGTGGGTCCTCCGAGGGTAGGCCATGGAATTTGTTATTCTGGACCATCAAGATCAGTCCACTCTTGATATCAAAGTTATTGTTTTGGATCGCCGGCGGTTGGAACCCATTCTGTATCGTGTGAGTACTTGGGGCATCGCTCGCACCAATACAGCGGGGGCGACGAGCTGGATTTTGTGCTCGCGCTTGGTGGGCGGCCTCATTTACCAACAGAGGTGTTCCGTCCATCGTTGTTCCCGGCGTGGTATTGTCCAGATCTGGCTGTTGTTGTTGCATTCTGGTACGCTCTCGTCTGATCTCACGAGTGAGAAGGTTGATATCGTCTATGGGTGGCTGAAGGTGGTGAGAACCTTTCGATCGTGTGTACATCAACCAACTAACTTGCACTGACTACTCGCTTAACTCTCAGGATTTAATGTGAGGGTGTTGATTCTGTGTCTGTCCTCGGTGCCAGGTATCGTGGGTAACCTGCGAGGCCTGCAAGGACTAAAACAACGACTTGTCAATAAGATGGAAGCTTGGTCCTTATAAATCCAAGCTGAGTGAAGCAAAGACAAGTTCTAATATCAGTAACACACAACCTGATCCTAAGACTAGTAAACAATAAATTGGAACAATCAAATCCGATTTGGCTATGGCTCCAATTTGATAAAAGGGTTTTTCTCTCCTAAGATCAAATCAATTGAGCATGGTGGTAAGTAACGTGGGAATTGTTGAACCACATACGCAGAGATGCTTGTAAACAACCTATCTAATACTAGATCCTAGTCCAAGTAACCTACCATTCTGTCACAACGATAGATTATGATATTTAGGTGAGCTTGCAAACTAGATAATAGGACAAAATACACAAAATGAAAAAAATAAAACAGAATGGAAATGATTAAAATACAGAAATAGCACAAAAAAGCACAACAATTGCAATAAGATGAAAGTTAAATCAAAGGCAAGGATCTAGAGGATAAGGAGGTTGATCGGCGATAAACTCACCGATCCCAACTCGCCGAACTCTTTTGAGCGATCTCTAGACTCGGACTAGATTAGATCAACCCGCTCTCACGGTGAAGACCCCTATCCAAATCGTCTGATCCATTACGGCTGTTGCCGCGATAAGGCCGAATCAGAAGCATTAAGCTAAGCCCAACTCATCTAACAGCCGACCAACATGCTAGATCTCTCTTTGGCGGATCAAGCCATCCCTAATAGGGCACTTGGTCTCCGCTCCCATCGGCACTAACCTTAGGTCACTGCCCAAATCAGATCTCTCTTGATCAGGGAGAGATTAACATTAAGCTTGGCCAAGTTAGAAGAGATGAGAGTTAATATCATGGCTAGAATGGCGAGGAAATCAATGGATTCACCTCCGATCGCCCTATCCTTGAGATCCACACGGATCTACTCGTGCCTCATTGTGTGAGGGCGGTGGAGTAGTGATAATCTAAATTGCATAAAGATAAAGAAGCTTAAATGAAATTGCAGAAAGTAAAGATGAAGAACAAGATAAACTTAATTCAAATAAACTTCAAAGCATAATCATAAAGAAATAATAATAAAGAGTACCTTAAACAAAGCTTAAAAGAAACAATTAAAATAGAGAGTTTTTCAGCTAAACAACAGATGATTAATAAGAGTGTGATTAGAGGGTATTTATAGGGTTATTTGTATAACCCTAATTGTCAAACCGACTTAAGTTGGTCAACCAGGAATTTTTGCAAGTATTGCCCTCGGAGTCGTTGTGCGAGCTTAGGCACCGAGGAGACATTCTTGTCTTGATCCTCGTGGGTTGAGAGTGAGTGAATTGTTTGGGTGTAAACCTTGCGGTGAAGAGATTGATCTTCCCTTGTGATAGATAGGCAAGGCTGGTGACTGAGGCATCTTTTCTTGAGCGTTCTGAGCAGTCCTCGCCTTGCGATCCGCAAGGTAGCATTCCGAGGTTGCACGATCTTTTTTGCCTAGCAGCTGATCCAATTGTCCTTAGCTCCAATGTTATAGCTCCTTTTCTGCTCATTTTCCTAGATAAAACTCCAGACTCCAAATGCAAATGCAAAAAAAACAAAACACACCTAAAAGAACCTAAGTAAACGGAAAATCTATCAAGACGGATGCAAAGCAACCTAAAATAAGACTCTAAAACCATCAAAAATCACACACATCAAGCACACAAGCTTAGACAGCAAGTAGGAGAAGTTGTAGCTGACGTCTTGAGCAAGGAAGAGGATATTCATACATCGGACCACACCAAGATGGACAAGAGCCACATAGAAGTCTTTTCAAGAAGTGCGGAGATTATCAAGGACTCAAGCCAAGACCAAGCCACATATAAAGAAGAAAACGAAGACATTCAACAAGGCTTGGCCTCTTATACAACCTAACAAGGTATATTTTATAATACATTTAATTGTCTTTGCATGTCCATCAAGCCCACTGGCTCCAGCACCTTAAACTAGAGAGTCTTAGAGTCCTTAGGGCATTTTATTTTCATTTCATAAAAGGACCAAGGCATCAACTTGTGAAACAAGGCTACAAGAGAACACTAGTTTTAGTCGCTTTTGTTTCATGTTTTGTTTATGAGCTGTGACCCATCTTTGTGTTATTTTCTTTTGATTTGAGTGAGAGCTTAGGGCTAGCTGATCTGACTATTTATAAGATCCCCTTTCTGCCGTGTAACTTTTTAACTTGGATTAATAAGGAGATGAACTTTCTTCTACCTTAGTGAAAGAGAAAGACTTAGCCGCTTGTCTTAAGCTTCAAAGCACCGGTCTACATCTTGAGAGGATTCCCCTTGATTAAGAGGTGTTTGACTGTATCAAGAAGCCTACCATTCTTCTTGTGGACTGCTCTTTATTCCACCCCATTCTACAGTATTCACCATCTTATCAAAGGAAGTATCCGCATTCCCCTTTGACAAGAATTCACTCTCAACAACCTTAGAAACGCACCTTTGAGGCTTGTATCATTTTGGTATCAAAGTTAAAAGGTTTCCTAGAAGGTTGCATCTAACCTTTTCTCATTTTAGTTTCGCTTTTATTGATTGAATATCTCATCTTAGTCATATAGATTGTTAGTTGTGAAAATATGAGTTGTGCGTGCTACTGTTTAGATAGAATAAGTTAGTATCTTGTTTCTGACAGCTAGGATTCTTAGTTTTCAATTTTGGAAGACGAAAAAAACTTTTGCTAGATCATAAAACTCGTGTAGGGTTGTGGAGATAGGTTCTTTCCATTTGAGATATTTCTTTTTTGTGATTTCCTTTTGTTCACGTTCTTCTCCTTACAAAAAAACAAAAGTTAACTACTCTTTTCTCTTGTGTATAGGCGACATGAAAGGCAATGGAAATGCACCTAACCTAGCTGAGACACTTGCTCAAATCAACATGCAACTTCAAACCCTTAGCACGTGCATGGACCACCTAGAGCCGTGTTCGGGCAACACGCGCGCGTCCAATCACTACCAAGACAAAGATAGTGATTCAAACAGAGAACTAAACCTTGATCCAGACCCAGATGTTCTTACTAGACAACAAGCCAACCGAGTCCATGAGCCTCACCACCGCGACCATGAACGAGAGGATCTGGTACACGACAATATCGATCCAAAGCTCACAGCATCAATGTTTGCCACGAAGGTGGATCCGGAAGTTTACCTTGATTGGTAGAAGCGGATGGAGTACATATTTGAGTGTTATAACTATGCTGACCACAAGAGAGTAAGCTTTGTCGTTGCCCAAATCACGGACAACGCCTTGTCATGGTGGGATTGCTACATAGCCGAACGGAGACGCCACGGCTACAACCACGTCACCACTTAGGAGGAGATGAAGTTTAATCTCCAAAAAAGGTATGTCCCTCTTTATTTACATAGAGACTTACAAAATGGAGTACGTTGAGGAGTATGAGTGCTTGAAGAACTGCTTAGAGGCTGAAGAGACGGAGGAGAACATTATGGCTCAATTCTTGGACGGTCTTCTAGACTGAATAGCTAGAAAGGTGGAGATGCAGCCTTATCATGAGGTGTGTGAGTTGCTGCATTATGCTATTCCAGCTGAGCAGCACATCAAGAGAAACACGGCTGTGTCCAACCGCACCAAGAACACCAACACTTGGACCGCACCCGCCGCTAGACAACAAGATAAACGGAAGGTCATTGAACAAGAAACACACTACAAGAAAGCTGATCAAGAACCAGCTTACAACCAATGATCTGAGATTAGTAAGGTTTGAAATTGTACTAGACCTCATGACATTGTGTGTTTCAAGTGTCAAGGTCGCGGTCATATGGCTAGAGATTGCCCAAACTGTAGAACCATGATTGTTACCACCGAAGGAGAGTACGAGTCACAAGATGAAGCTGAGATGGAGATTGATGAAGTACTAGGAGAGGCTGAGGAGACTGTAGCCTACCCTGAAGTAGGAGAATTCCTTGTAGCCCGCCGTGTCCTTAGCTCTATGATTGTGCCAGAAAAGACCGTACAAAGAGAAAAAATATTCCACTCAAGATGCACCATAATAGCGTTATTATTGATAGTGGTTCATGTACTAATGTGTCTAGCAAGTCTATGGTTGAGAAACGAGGTCTCACCACAACAAAGCATCCAAGTCTGTACCACTTAAGATGGCTTAACAACAAGGTGGAGATAAAATTCTCGAACCAAGTGGCTGTTCCTTTGAGCACCAAGATCAAGAATTGTGTGATGTAGCTCCCATACAAGCTGGTCACTTTCTACTTGGCAGACCATGGTAGTTTGACAAAGAAGCCACCAAAGATGGCAGCACCAAATTCTACTCATTTATGCATGAGAAACGTAAGTATAGTTTGGCACCTTTAACACCAGCCCAAGTGCATGATCTTCAAATGAAGATGAGTCAGTCCACCAAGGTAAGTAAACCTTTTCTCTTGGTGACTCCGTGTGATATTGAGAAAACCTTGTGTGCCAAGCAACCCGTACTACTAATGCTCTTCAAAGAGAATGTTTGTTCAGACATGTATCGTGGAAAGTTGCCACGTAGGATACGTGAGCTCTTAGAGAAATTTAAGGACGGGTTTTCAGAGGAGACACCAACTGGTCTACCACCGATCCGAGGTATAGAACAGCATGTTGACTCTGTGCCCGGCTCCGCTCTACTCAACTGTGAGGCCTACTGCATCAACCCTCAAGAGGCTAAAGAGCTAGAGCGCCTAGTTCAAGACCTCTTGGACAACTGATACATCAATGAGAAGTCCATGTGCTGTTCCGGTCTTGCTAGTGCCTAAGAAGGATGGAAAATGGCAGATGTGTGTGGACTGCCATGCGATCAACAACATTATCATCAAGTACCTTCATCCCATTCCACGCCTAGATGACATGCTAGATGAGCTTCATGGAGTCACGAACTTCTCCAAGATAGATTTCAAGATTGGTATCATCAGGTCCGCATGAAAGAAGGTGACGAGTGGAAGACCGCCTTCAAAACAAAACAAGGTTTCTATGAGTGGCTTGTGATGCTGTTTGGACTCACCAACGCCCCGAGTACATTCATGAGACTCATGAACCAAGTTTTAAGGGCTTACATCTGTAAGTTCGTTGTGGTATACTTTGATGAAATTCATGTTTATAGTTCACGTTTGTCGGATCACTTGATATATCTTAAGCAAGTATTAGAGAGTCTTCATCAAGAAAGCCTCAATGCAAACTTTAAGAAGTGTACTTTCGCACTAATGAACTTGAGTTTTTAGGCTTCGTCATAAGTTCACAAGGAATTCGTGTATACCAAGAGAAATCAAAGCTATTGAAGAATGGCCAACACCTACAACAATCGGTCATGTGAGGAGTTTTCATCGCTTGGCAAGATTCTACCGCCGCTTTGTCAAGAACTTTAGCACCATAGCTGCTCCTCTTACTGCCGTGATCAAGAAGGATGTTCCATTCTCATGGGGAGAACCACAATCAAAGGCATTCTCCAATTTGAAGTCATGCCTCACCAAGGCTCTGGTTTTGGCCCTACCCAATTTTGACAAGACCTTTGAAGTAGAGTGTGATGAGTCCGGACTAGGAATTAGAGCTGTATTGACCCAAAACAAAAGACTTATAGCCTACTTCAGTAAGAAGCTAAGTGGAGGCACCCTCAACTATCCAACTTATGAAAAGGAGTTATATGCATTGGTCTGAGCATTAGAAGTTTGGCAGCATTATCATCTAGCAAAGGAGTTTGTGGTTCACACCAATCATGAAACTCTAAAACATTTGAGGGGTCAAACCAACCTGAAGAAGAGACATGCAAGGTGGTTAGAATTAGTGGAGACGTTCCCATATGTAATCAAGTACAAGAAGGGAAATGAGAATGTAGTGGTGGACACCTTATCTAGAAGGCACAACCTCATCACCATCATGGACACCAGGGTTCTAGGATTTGAGCTCATCAAGAATAACTACAATGAGGATCCAGACTTTGGAGACATATACAAAGCTTGCAACAATGGAGCCTTCGGGTCTTACTACATTCATGAAGGGTACTTGTTCCGAAAGAAGAGGTTGTCTATACCGCAAGGATCCATGAGAGACTCTATCCATGGTGACCGAGCATTTCTTTTGGCCGCACCTAAAGAGAAATGTGGAACGGCTGTGCATCAAATGTGCAACATGTTTCAAGGCCAAAGCTAAGTGTCATCCACACGGAGTTTATCTCCTTTTACCTATTTTTAATGCTTCTTGGGAGGATCTTTCTATGGATTTTATGTTAGGTTTGCCGACGATCAAGCACAAGGACTCAATCATGGTTGTAGTGGATCACTTCTCCAAGATGGCTCAGTTCATACATTGTGACAAGACAAAAGATGCATCACAAATAGCCGACATATTATTCAAAGAGGTGGTGCATCTACATGGATTTCCAAGGACCATTGTCTCTGATCGGGACGCCAAGTTTATGAGCCACTTTTGGCAAACCCTGAGGCGAAAGTTAGGCACCAAACTGCTCGTCTCAACCACTTTTCACCCTCAAACAGATGGCCAAACTGAAGTGGTAAACCATACTCTTGGTAGCTTACTTAAAGCTACGGTTGGTAAGAATTTAAATAAAGTGTTGTCATGTTTACCTATGGTTGAGTTTGCCTATAACCGAGCTGACCATTCTTCTTCTAAGTTTTGACCGATTGAATTAGTGTATGGGTATAATCCTTTGACGCCCACAAACTTTACACCTCTACCTCCTCGCCATTACCTTGACAAGGACGCAAGCGCTAAAGCCGAGTTTGTCTGCAAGCTACACCATAAGGTCAAGGAGAATTTAGAGGAGTAGGCTAAAGCAATCAAGCAAAGAGAAGATAACATACGCAATGTTGTGACTTTCAAACTGGGAGATTGGTTTGGTTTCACATGCATCCGGAGCGGTTCCCCAACAAGCAAAAGTCCAGGATCTTTCCGCACGGCGATGGCCCGTTCCGAGTTCTAGAACACATCATTGACAATTAATACCGATTGGAGCTTCCAGCTGAGTTCAACATTTCCTCAAGTTTCAATGTTGTTGATCTCTCTCCATTTCATGTAGACAACGATGAGGTACCCATGATGGAGCACCTTCAAGAGGGAGGAAATGATGAGGACATCAAGCCGGTTGAACCAAACAAGCCAATGACCAGAGCTAGAGCACGCAAGCTTAGAGACTAACTAGGATAAGTTGTAGGTGACATCTTGAGAAAGGAAGAGGATATTCACACACTTGCCTGCACCTAGATCGACAAGAGCCACATAGCAGTCTTTTCAAGAAGTACGGAGAAGATCAAGGACTCAAGCCAAGACCAAGCCACACATCAAGAAGAAGTACAAGACATTGAAAAACCTGATCACGAGAGCCATGAATCATCAAGACGTGAGCTAGAAGCAACCAAGAAGGCTGGCCTCTTATCCGACCCAACAAGGTATGTTTTATAATACATTTAAATGTCTTTGCAGGTCCATCAAGCCTACCAGCTGATGTGTGTGATTTTTTGATGTTTTTAGAGTCATATTTTAGGTCATTTTTTACATTCATCTAGATAGATTTTCCTTGTACTTAGAACCGTCTAGGCTTGTTTTGCACTTTTGCATTTTTATTTGGAGTTTGGAGTCCACTCAGGTAAAAGGAGCAGAAAAGGAGTTAAAATAGAGATAAGGATCATTGGATAAGCTGGTGGAATGCTTAAGGGAGCAGCAATTAAGAAGGATCGTGTGCCCCTCGGTCCTACACCTCGAAGCTCGTATGCGAGGAAGATCGGAAGAATCCAAATCAAAGCCACCTCAAGGACTCGCCTCAACCAATCTATCTCGAGCGAAGACTAGCGCAAAATAAAGACTTTTCTTTCTCTACATCAAGGATCACACTCGGAGCAACAACCCAGACGGAGACCATAAGGAGGGAGATATGAAGCGCTACTCGTAGTTCAAGCTCGCGCAAGAACTCTGAGGGAAGCTTCACAGACTACCTGGTTAACCGACTTAGGTTGGTTTGACCATTAGGGTTATTTGAATGACTCTATAAATAGCCCTCTAATGACTCTTATGTCATCATCTGCTTGTTTATCCGAAAAAACTCTATCTTTATGCAATTTTCACTTTAAGCTTTACAATAAGGTTTGTTTATGAATTAATGGTTGATTATGGAATTAATTTGTTCATGCTTCTTTATTTTACTTCTTTATTTTGCATCTTAGTTTTTCATCTCTGAAAATATGCTTTCGGGATCTTCCCCATTCCTCATCCTTCTCAAAATGAGGAGCGAGTAGATCCACTTGGATCTCAAGGGTGGGGATATCATAGGTGAAATCGATGATTCCCTCACCTAGCTAGCTGATTGTTAATAACTATCTCTTCTAGTAAGTCTGTGCTTAAGGCCTATCTCTTCCTGATCAACTGAGATCTGATTCATGTCATGACCTGAAGCTAGCGCTAACGGAAATAAATTCTCTGATCCTTACTAGGGATTGTTCGATCCGTGGAAGAGAGATCTAATATGTGGATCGGCCATTAGACAATCTTAGCCCAAGCTTTATTCAGTCAGATTGGTGAGATCACGGCGAGAGACGAATATATCATCCAGTTTGGATCAAGATCTCCTCTGCGAGAGCGGGTTGACCTAAGTCATTTCCTATCTAGAGATCGCTTAACAGTAATCCGACAAGGGGATCGCCAAGTTCATCGCCGATCAACCACCCAATCCTTTAGATCCTTCTTGCCCACTTTGATGTGTGTGATTTTTGATGGTTTAAGAGTCTTATTTTAGGTCACCTTGCATTCATCTAGCTAGATATTTCTTGCACTTAGGTCCGTTTAGGCTTGCTTTGCATTCTTTGCATTTGGAGTATTGGATTTCATTCAGGTAAAAGGAGCAGAAAAGGAGCAAAACTAGAGATAAGGCGAATTGGAGCAACTGCTGGAACGTCTAAGTGAGTAATAATCAAGAAGGATCTTGCACCCTAGGATCGTCACCTTGAAGCTTGTACGCGAGGAATACCAGTAACACTCAACAAAAGCCACCTCAAGGACTTGCCTCAACCTATCTGCCGCGAGGAAAGACCGGTGCGGAATAAAGGCTCATCCCTCTTCACGTCCAAGATCATACGGGGCAACAACAACAACTCACACGAAAACCGCGAGGACAAAGGAACGAAGCGCTCCTTGTAGCCAAAACCCGTGCAAGGACTCCGAGGGAAGCTTCACAGACCGCCTGGTTGACCGACTTAGGTCGGTTTGACCAGTAAGTTTATGAGAATGACCCTATAAACACCCCTCTAATGACACCTTTATCATTATCTGATGTTTTAGCCGAAAAATACTCTATCTTTATTGCCATTTTCGTCTAAGCTTATTTTAAGGTTTGTTACGCTTTAATGGTTATTGATGGAATGATTTAGTGAATGCTTTCTTTCTTTACTTCTTTGTTCTTGCAATTTAGCTTTTCTACTTTAATCATGTCGTCGGAATCTACCCCATTCCTCATCCCTCTTAAAATGAGGAGCGAGTAGATCCCTTTGGATCTCGAGGATGGGGAGATCGGAGGTGAATCCATTGGTTCCCTCACCTAGCTAACCGATCGATAACGCTGATCTCTTCTAGTAAGGCCAAACTTAATGCTTATCTCTCCCTGATCAGCTGAGATCTGATTTAGTTCATGATCGAAGGCTAGCGCTAACGGAAATGAAGGTCCCGATACTTACTACAGATGGCTTGATCCACTGAAGAGAGATCTAGCATGTGGATCGGTCATTAGACAACTTGGGCCGAGTTTTATGCATTCGGTTCGGTGAGATCATTGTGAGAGCTGATTAGATCAGCTGATCTGGATCGAGATCCTCTCTGCAAAAGAGTGCTGATCTAACAATCTCCTGATCAAGAGATCGCTTAAAGAAATACGGCAAGTGGGATCGAGGATTTCATCGCTGATCAATCTCCCAATCCTTTAGATCCTCCATTCTAAATTTCTTAAACCCTTATTTTCGATTTGCACTCTGTTTTATATCATTTTCTCTGTTTTACTGTTCATTTGCTGTGTTTAATTTTTGTCTTTAACTTATTTTGTCATTTGTTCTAGTTTGCTAGTTTAGTGTTATTAAGATTTATCATTGTGACAGGATGTTTAGATTAACTTGAACTAGGACGTGGTATTAGATACATTGTTAGCAAGCTATTTCGAGTATTGGTTCGAAAAATCCCTTTACTCACACTATACTCAATGATTTGATAGAAGGAAACCGCAAAAAATCTTTTTATCATACTTGTTTGAAAACCTATTTCGAATTGCATTACGTTTTATAGCTATTTCTCTGTTTCACTATTCATGCTCTGATTTTATTTTGTCTTTTATTCTATTTTGTCCTTTATACCCATTTGCTTGTTTAGTTTATCTATGATCTAGCACTATGACAAAATGTTTAGATTTGCTTGGACTAGGATGTGGTCATAGATAGGTTGCTAGTAATCCATTCCGAGTATTGGTTCAACAACTCACCCTCTACTTACCTCACTCAATGATTTGATAGGAGAAACCGCTAGAACATTCTTTTATCAAATTGGAGCCACCGCCAAATAGGAATTTTGTTTATTACAATCTATAATCTATTCGTCTTAGGATCAAGTTTGTGTGTTTATTGTGCCAAAACACTTGTCTTTGCTCCAAAAGCTTGGATCTTTAAGGACCAAGCTCCAAAAGTATTGACAAAGTCGTTGTTTCTGTCTTTGCAGGCCTCGCAGGTACTCCTCGATGTGTGAATCCGAGGACAGACCCAGATCTTTTAGCCTCAACCTTAACTCCTACAACTTAAGTGAACATTTAGACCAGTTGACGGGTTGATGCAAACTCATTTGAAGGGCCCTCACAACCTTCTGCAACGCATCAACTTGCTTCCTTGTGAACTCAGAAAGCAACGTACGAGGATGCAACAACAACAGCCTGACATGGACAAAACAACACCCGGTACAACCAAGAATGGAACACCACCGCTTCCTTTTGTAGTAGCTTCACAGGAGCAAGCACAACCTCAAGCTCGTCGCCTTCGCTACATTGGTACGAGTGATGCTCTGAATATCCACACGCAAAGAAATGGCATCCAACCACCAGCCATTTAGAACAACAATTTCGAGGTCAAGAGCAGAATGATCTCAATGGTGCAGAACAACAAGTTCCTTGGATTACCCTCAGAGAACCCCTTCGATCATCTTGACGAGTTTGAACGATTATGCACTCTCACTCGCATCAACGAAGTGAGCGAGGATGCACTTAGACTATGGCTTTTTCCTTTCTATCTTGGATATAGAGCCCACAATGGGGAAAACACTTACCCATGGGCACCGTTAACACTTGGCCAGAATGCAAACGCCTCTTCCTCACCAAATTCTTTTCCAATTTGAGGACAGTCAAGTTGAGAAATAACATCTCCAATTTCGTGCAACAAAGCACCGAGTCACTTGCTAAAGCACGGGATCATTTATAGTCATATCCGTCCTAGTTCACGTATTCTCGAAAGACACGATCCTCAGCAACCACTACCGAGGAGTCCACCCAAGGATTCATAGGCTTCTCGATACTGCAAGTCAACGTAGCTTTCTACAATATGGTGAGGATTATGACCGAGCTGTACGTGGTACCTCTGAATCTGATACATCCACACACAAGGAATTGAAGCAACTACACGAGAAATTGGACAAGCTGCTTATGGTCCATACAAAGCAAGTGAATCTTGTAGAAGAAGAAGAGATACAAGAAGGGGAGGATGAACAGGTTGAGGAAATTTGCTTTGTTCAAAATCAAGGTTGATCCAAGCCATGGGTAAACTACAAACAAAACCCAAACTTGAACTATAGAAGCACAAATGTAGCAAACCCACAAGATCAAGTCTACCCACCAAAGCAACGTGCATGGATTCCAAAAGAGCAATGGCAACATAGTCTTAAACATATCCCGACCGCCACACAACCCCAACCCGCACAAGAGAATTCACCAGAAGTAATGAACATGCTTTAACAAATACTTCAATGCCAAACGGCTCAACAAACGGAAATCAACAAGAAGTTTGGCGAGGTACATAACCGCATTGACCATAACTGAAGTATGTGGAGAGCAATCATGCTTAATCATTCACCAAAACTAGCGGACAACTTCATGGGAAAATGGTCCAAAACCCCAAGGAAGACACAGCCCAATCCATCACTCTTTGCAGCGAGAAAATACTCCCACAAGTGGCTGAAAAGAAGGTGAACGCCGAGGACAGCATTATTCAAGAAGCGGAGGCAGAAAAAATCACAGAAACAGCTGAACATGAACAACTCGAGGATCTACCTTGCAAGCTAGTGCCGCAAGGTGAGGTTGCTGAAAATTGTACTGTTGAAAAAGTTGCCAATCCTATTCAACTGAAGGAGACCCCTCGCACACCTGTGCTGCGAAGCGAAGAGTCCGACAGTCCCAAGCAGAACACAAAGGAAGGAATTGTACTTGTGGTCGCTACCAAAGTTAAGGCACCGTTCCCTTCAAGATTGAAGAAGAATCAAGCTGAGAAGCAAAAAGTTCTCTTTGACAAACAATGAGTGATATTGAGTTAAAGATACCCATATTGGATGTTTTTCCCTTGATTCCCAATTTAAAACGTTTTTGAAAGATACTCTAATGGAAAGGGAGGAAGAGTGCATGGCCATTGGGACTCAACCGGTCAGATCAATCTTGATACCAATTCTACCACATCAAAGGAAGAGGCTCATAGCGGAAAAATTGGATGATCTGGGGAGCTTTACACTTCCATGTGCTTTGGGTCATTTGACGTTTATCAATTGATATGCGATCTTGGGGCATCTATTAGCCTTATGTCATTGATCACTGCTAAAAAATTGCGGTATTCAAAGTTCAAGGACTGCAAGATATCACTTGTCCTCGTAGATAGAACCACCAGACGACCGAGGGGAATTACTCGAGAATTATCCTATGAATGTTGGAAATGTTCTATTCCTGACAGATTTCGTGGTTTTGGAAATGGACAAAGAACCTATAGACCCGTTGCTATTGGGTAGACCATTCTTGGCTTCAGTTGGAGCATTGATCAATGTGAGGAACAAGACTATTGAATTGAAGGTTCGAGACGGTATTGGAATGATGTTTGACCTTAAAGAAGGAGCAAAGAAACCAACTATAAATGGTCAGTGTTTCGAAATCGAATAAAGTATTAAGGAAATGGCCAAGGAGGTCACCGAGGGAGCTCTGGTTTCCCTCACAAACCCATACTAGAGATAGTATGGAGAGTCAAGCTTGTGACTTGATGAGTGTGATTTTTAACAGTTCTAGAGTACTATTTTAGGTTGTTTTTGTGTCCCTCTAGCAAGTTTCACTTGCATTTAGGTCCATTTAGGTTAGTTTTGTACTTTTTGCATT
>OVBA01005627.1:0-19394 GCA_900406435.1 Lepidium aucheri
TTTTAAATTTATTTTAAAAAAATAAGGATAAGTAAGATCTTACTTAGTATATATATATATATATATATTCTATTTTATTAAACTGTAAATTCTTTTTATAGATATTTATAGCGAGATATGAAATATATTTTCTAACAAAAGTTATATATATTAAATTTATATACGAAAAAAATTTAAGTTTATCTTTATCAAATCATAAGTAAAATTTTCGAATGTTAAAACGATAATAAGAATATTTATATTCGTTGTAAATTTAATCAGTTGTATATATTTTTATATAACAAATTTTATATAAATAAAATTATCATAATATGTATTCCAGAGAATGAATTTTAAATTTTTGCTAACCGATTAAGAATTAAACTTTCAATCATACGGGAAATGAATTTATCTTGAATTTTTTAACATATTTATTGATAATATTTGAAGATTATAACTATCAAATATAATTAATTGGATATTTTCAGGTTTGATTCAATTGTTTAATTAAAAAATTATAGTAATATATATTAATAAAATACAAACTGTCATTAATAATCGACGTTAATATTTTAGTTGAATTCCTTAAATAATATTTTAATCAAAAAAATATAAAACTGATTTAAGGTACCTTAAACTAGAAACTTATTTAAATATTAGCATCATTACTAAAGATTATTTCTATTTTATTAATGTATATTACTTTAATTTTTTAGAAATATACATAAGTTAAAAAATTTCTGAATAAATACAGAATATATTTATTAAATATTATTCCTAGACATAAATTAACATATTTTTGGTACAATTACTAAAATCAAAATATTTTCATTTCAAAAAATCAATGATATGAATAATTTGTAATAGTTCTTTAGATAAATATATTCTAAATAGAAATATAAAACCAATTTAAAAAATACAAATACCTACAATTGATTTATATTTTGAAATAATATTTGTCGATTGATATAGAAAGATGCATTAAACATTAAATTTATTTCTTTTTCTTTAAAATAAATATTGATAGTAAAAAATATTTAAAACCGACTTTACTTACCTTTAAAATTGACATATTTATTTTTATTTCTAATTTCAAAATATTGTTTGAGATATGCTATTGAAACCAATAACCATAAATTGTATCAACAAATATTGCTAAAATTAATGTCGTATTGATTTCTAATATCTTATTAATATATTTTTCCATCAATAAAAATTTTTAAAAAATTGAAATTGAAAAAACTCTTAATTATCAATGTTAATATTTTAATTGCATTCATTAACCAAATATTGTTAATCATATATATATAAAACTGATATAAATTATTTTAAATATCGATTATTATAAAAAGGTCTAAAAGTTAAATGAACACATGTCTACCAATCTAAATGAACACATGTCTAAAAAGCTAAATGAACATGAGTCTAAAAATAAAAAATAACCAAGTCTAATAACTTAAATGAATATGATTATAAATCCTAAATGAACACAAATCTAAAAACCTAAATTAACAATATTTCATTAAAAAAACTAAATAAAATTATTGTTTGAACTCATGTCATATCCATATCAAAATATAACAATATATATTCTTAGATTATTTTAGATTTTGTTATTTCATGTTTACTAAAAATTATAAATTTATGGCCGATGAAAAAGCCTCAAATTTTTAAACTAACGAACATGTGTCTAACAACCTAAATTAATACGAGTTCAAAAAGTTAAATGAACATGAGTTTAACAACTTAATTGAATATGAGTTGAAAAACCTTAATAAACATGAGTCTAAGAACATAAATGAACACATATATAAAAATCTAAATGAACACAAACATAAAAAGCTAAATAAACATGTATCCAAAAATCTAAATGAAAATGAGTCAAAAGTATTATATAATGCATCAAAACCTTAATAAACATGTATCCAGAAAATAACATTTTGTGCACAACACAAATCATCATTATAATTAAATTTTATAATACAAGTATATATAAAAATAATGGATTTACATAAAAATCAACAATAAAATTAATATAATATTTAATATATAAAATGAAACCACATATAAAAATTCTAGATTAACATAAATATTACCAATTTAATTATGCATTCAAATATATAAGTTAACACATATTACAAGGAGGGTGTATTGAAATTAGAATTTCAAGTGCTTTTAACTCTTTTTAAATCACATGTTATTCAAATAATGAATCTAAATCACTTATCACAAATTCTCTATTATTGAACTTAGAATTTACATAAAATCACTTAAAATAATTCACAATTTTCTGTTATTCAATTAATCATTTATCAAAATCATATCAAATCCCTTGTTATAAAAAATGATTATTTTCTGGACAACTACTTCACTGATTTTAGGTGATCTCGAGTAGATTTTTAGTTTAAAAAATATACTTCAAAATCTCATCCATCAAAATGTGATTTCAAAAAAAAAAAATTCTTTAACCCTTAAAAAAAAGCACTGATCATCATAACCGAACTCTCTTTATCATCATCTCTTTCCTTCAAAATCTTTGTCATGAGGTCTCTAAAAGGCTCACATAAGCCCCCTGCTTGCTTCTAATAGTTGGAGGATGAAAGAGTAAGGTAGAGAATCAAAATTCTCAGCGTAGTAAGGAAGGCCATGATCGGAGCTACTGAAAAGTAACTCAATTAGATTTATAGAGGATTCAGGTGGAAGATTAGAGCGTAACTTGGGAATATTCACATGAGTGTTAACCAAAAAGATGATGGGTTTGGCTCCGTTCATCATCATTTTCTTTCTAAACAAAGGTAACGAAGGTATAAAGCCATGAAAGGGAATATCACTATTTTCAATCTTTTGGCTGAGTGTCTTTCATTGCTAAAGATAAAAGAAGTGCAATTGTATACTGCTTATAGTCGACGTTTTAGATCAAACAAAAATTCTGGGTTCATAATATGAACATGGTCAGCTGAATAACGGCTGTGTTCGCTTTTATTTGATTTCATAGAAAAGATAATAATTCTTAAGACTCCTAAAATCACTTTAGTGATTTATAATAAATCTCCTATAATAACCATATAACTTTTAAAAATAAAAATAAAAGTCCAACTTAAATCATTTCAAGTATCCTAAAAACTCACTTGAATCACCCCAATGTTTTTAAAATCTAAATTCTATAAATCTCTTAAAATGCTACTTTCAACACATCCCCTAAATAAACACAATAAATAAAATATATTTAGTTCGAGTAAATGTAAATAACTATATACATGCAGAAAAACCGGATAGGACATCATCTAATCTATACTAATAAAAAGATGCTTTTGTGGTCCGTGGAGCCATCCAACTCATCTTTTTAGTACTTCTTTGTGCTGCCACATTAACAAGTGCCATTGATTTTTTTATTTTCTTAAAATTCTGTAATATAAACTCTCCTTTCGAGTCTCTTACCTCGGAAGTTAAGGAAAAACGCTCACCTCTCTCACGGAAAAAACATTATCTCTTTTTGCCATTTTATTGAAGTTGAGAAGACGAAGGGATAGTCAAAACTCCTCTCTCTCTCTTTTCTTCCTCCAAGCTTATATTGATAAAAAGGATTTTCACAATTGCTTGAATAATTCTATTTCTCAGCCATAACCCTTGAAAGCTGCTTGATTGATTTTACATTTTCCAGACGTATTGGGCAAATATTAAAGTGCTTATGGCTTGTTTGTGTCTGTGAGATATCTTCATGAGTTTACCCTCTAATGTACTATACTCTTCTGCTTCGGTTAGTGATATGTTTTTGAATTTTTTATCTCATCGCATTTTCATTTGATTTTACTAATTGTGATTGCTTTTAAACTTGATCCCTCTTCTTTATATTGGATGGCAAAGTTCTTGTACATGCTACTAAAAGTTAAATATACATCAAGAAAGTGATTGTAGGTTGTGGTTAAGAAAAAATCTCATGCGGAAAGAGGAACGATAAGGCATAACGTTGGCCGTAAAAATCATAAAATCATAAAGAAATTTTAGTTTTCAATCAGTGAACGACAAGTTGTCTTCCAGGCATCACACACTAATTCTAATTTCACTAATCTTTTAATTACTGAGAAAAAATTAATTCTCAAATATCCATGTTATCTTTAAACCAAAACGTATATATATACTATAATGATAACACGTTCAATAAAACAGAAACATATCTTTAAGTGAATTCAAAGTCACACAAATATAAGGATCACAACGTAACTAAAATTGCAAGATCTTATCTATAATAACCATAAGCTCACATGACCAATAAACGTCTTTGGTGGTAGTCTTTTAGTTAACAGATATGCTACCATCATGTCTGTCCTAATGTGCTTAAATGATACTCTATGTTTTCGTACTTCTTCTTTCATAAACAAGTACTTTAACTCCATGTGTTTAGCTTTCTTCGAGTACTTGTCATTTTTAAAAAAAAGACAGCCGCAGAATTATCATAGTAAATTTTCAGCGGTTTGGCTATATTGTCGACAATCCAAGTTATGAGATAAAGTTCTACAACCACAATGCATAAACAGTGGCCTCAAAGCATGCCACAAATTCGGCTTCCACAGTGGAAGTAGCAATGACTGACTACTTCCCACTCTTCCAAGATACTGCTCCCCTAACTAAAAGGAACAAGCAACTAAATATTGATTTTCTACTATCGACACATCCAGCATAATCAGAATCTGAATATGTGATGATCTCTAGGTGATCAGATTTCCTGTATGTAAGCATTAACTTTTTGCTACCTTGCAAGTACTTGAGAATTTTCTTTGCAGCTTTCAAGTGGTCTATTCCAAGATTACTTTGATATCAACCCAACATACTAACAACAAAGCTCTGGCTGAGTACATGTCTAAATATAGTTCAAATTCCCAACCACTGATGCATAAGGAATTATTTTCATTTCTTTACGCTCCAATTTACTCTTTGGACATTGCATGTTACTAAACTTACCCCCCTTCTGAATTGGAGTTTTTCAAGCAGAACAATTTTCCATCCTATATCTCTCTAACATCTTATTGATATATCTTTTCTGAGACAAGCTCAACGGTCCTTGTGATCTATCTCGAATTATATTTATTCTGATCACATAAGATGCCTCACCCATATCTTTGTCGTAGAGAGATATTTCTTTACATCACATAGCATGCCCATGTCATTTGCAGCAAGTAAGATATCATCAACATACAAGACCAAAACAACAAACTTGCTCCCACTGACTTTTCATGTAGATATACCTATCAACGGGGATCTATACAAAACCATATGACATAATGATACCATTAAACTTTAAATACCATTGTCTAGAAACTTGTTTCAGTCCATATATTGACTTTCTCTGTGTACACACCAAATGTTCTTTTTCTCTGGCCACAAACCCTTTAGGTTGGTCCATATACTTTTTCCTCAAGCTCTCCATTTAGAATGGCGTCTTTCACATTGATTTGGTGAAGCTCTAAATCATAATGAACTACCAAACCCAAAAAGTTCTTAGAGAATCCTTCTTAGAAACCAGTGAGAAAGTCTCTTTATAGTCAATGCCATCTTTGATAGGTGTATCTACATTGTAGGTTCTTGTAGTACACTACTATCTTCTTGAATTTCGACTGGTTCATTGAATACATTTTCATCTAGAGGAATTGGCTCTTGATTGTGTTGTTCCATTGTGCCATTTGACTGTACTCAAACAACAAGAACAAACAACTTGAGGTGCAACAACATGTGAAAATGCTTCAACTTAAACTTTTTTAATGTCCACCTTTCTTCATTCACCACTCCCACTAGTTTGACCATTCTAAATGAACCTAGCATTCCCCGTTTCAACTATTCTCGTACTATGGTTAGGACAATTAAATACATATCATTTCGATTTTTCAGGATAACAAATGAAAAATCTACCTGACAATCCTAGAATCAAGTTTCTTTTCATGTGGGTTATATGACTTTACTTATGATGGAAAACGCCAGACAAATAAATGTCTCAAACTAGGTTTCCTTCCCGTCCACAGTTCAAAAGGAGTCTTACAAACTGATTTACTAGGAACATAGTTTAGGATATACACTGTAGTCTTTGATGCATATGTCCACAACGAAAGGGGTAAGGAACAATTCTTAACATACTCCAAACTATATCCTTTAGACTATGGTTTCACCATTCATCTACACTATTTTGTTGAGGTGTTCCGGGTATTTTGTATTGTGCACAAATGTCTATACTTTCAAGTAGCTTTGCAAATGGACCAGGGCATTGTTACTTTCATTGAACTCTCCATAAAACTCACCACCCCTATCAGATCTCAATATTTTTATCTTTCTTTCTAACTGTCTATCTACTTCTTCAATGAACACCTCTAGGACATCTACTGACTTAGATTTTTCATGCAGTAGATAAGTATAACCATAACGTGAATAATCATCAATAAAGATGATAAAATATTTTTCACTACTCCAAGATGAAGCATCAAATGAACCACATATATTGGTGTGACTCAATTCAAGAAATTGAGTACTTCTTGTGGATGGTTTTTTACTATATGTTTAGTCTGATTTCTTTTAAATGTGAGCACGCGTGATCTATTAGCTCTGGCCATATCAGGACTCCCGTCCCGTATCGTCCCTCTCTCGTCCCGTAATTCTCTTCCCTTTTGGGAATGGGAGTTATAATTTCCCGTTCAGGTCCAAAAAAAATATCCAAACGGGTAAGGGAAAGGGTCTGGAATGAGTTCGGGAATTCCCTGAATTCCCGTTGGGAATTTGTTTACGTTAACAAAATGCTAAAATATATTAGATTCAAATATTAGATATGTTTCAAATAGCTACAATCAAGCCTATAACAATATTTGACTAAAATTTTTCAGAACCTTACAATAAATATAAATGATTTAATATCGGTATACTTGTGGTTTTGGTAAAAAATGGTAATGTTTGGTCATTTAATTACAAATTCAAACACTGTAATTTTATATTTTTGTGTATTAAATATCGGTATATCGTTTATATATTGTTATTTTTGTTATATTGATTATATAATATAAAAAAATACTCTTAGTTTTTTGATTACTCGTATTTCCCAAACTATTTTTCGTACATATACCATAATTTCCCGATTTAGTAAAACTTTATGAATAGTTCGGGAAGTAAATTTTGAGTCCCAAAATTCTTGTATTGTTCCCGATTCCCGGAATTCTCGTCTTGTTTTCCCGAATTATTTTGGAAGTAAATTTAATTTCTCGAATTAACCGTTCCCAACCCGTTACCGTAATTTTCCGTCCCGTATTCCTTTATGCCAAGTGCTATGATCTATGCTTATACTCCCTTTGTTTCACAATAATTGTCGTTTTAGGATTATTTTTTTGTTTCAAAATAAGTGTCGTTTTAGATTTATGATGTAACTTTTAGCATAAATGGTCTAATTTAATCTTATTATTAACCAATAAGAAAAAAAGAATATCAAAAGTCAATAAGTTTTTAGGGGTATAATAGAGTTTTAATATGTTTCCTTAATTTGCGTGCAAAATGCTAGAATGACACTTATTATGAAGGAGTATTGATTATTCGAAACCCGAAATGTAATTTTATCCGAGCCATCGAGTTAAGTATCTCCGGCCGTTAAATATCTCTCGCGAGATCTCTACCGTAGACTTAAATGACTTTTTATCGCTTTAAGAGTCAAAGATTTGATAATAAGTTGTGAGCAAATAAACAACGAAATGAGAGAGACAATTGATTGTATCATAATAAGTAATAACCTTTTGGCTTTGATTCAGTAAGCCATTGAAGAGACCTCAGAAGAGAACTTTGATTCTTTACCTCGACGAGTCTTCTTGTGATTGTACATCGAAGAAGACATAGTATAATAGGGAAAAGGGGGAGGTTTTCCTCGATTTGGCTGAGAGATTGAAGGAAAGTAATCAAACCCTAAAGGGTCGTGTGAATCGTGATCAGATGTTATTGGGTTTGTGGAAGAAGACTAGGCAAGCAACATGATGAACACTTCGAATGGAATGATATCGGCGCCATCTTCATCGTCTTCACCGGCTGCGAATCCTCAGTCGCCGGGAATTAAGACATATTTCAAGACCCCGGAAGGGAAGTATAAGCTTCACTATGAGAAAACGCATTCCTCTGGTCTCCTTCACTACACACATGGCAAAACGGTTACTCAGGTGAAGATTTTCATTTGGGGATTTTGGTTTGATACTTTGATTCGTTTCTCTGATTGAAGATCAATTCGGATTGGAATGCATTTGGGGTTCAGATTTCCGTGTATTTCAGCTTGAAATTTGATAGAGTTTGTGTCGTCTAGTGAAATTTGCATATTATTTCACAAGGTTGTTTAGTTGATCGATCGGTTTTACTAGCATTGCTTTCCTCTAGAATTTAAGCAAATGAAATTTTTTCTTTTTGCGTGCCTTTAAAGTAGTTTATTGTGATTAATTTTGGAATTTTTCGTTTTCAGGTAACTCTAGCTCAGCTGAAGGAAAGAGCTGCTCCTTCGACACCAACTGGTACTTCGTCGGGTTACAGTGCTAGTAGCGGGTTCCGTTCAGCAACAGCGAGGTTGCTAGGCACTGGAAATGGGAGCCGTGCACTAAGTTTTGTTGGAGGTAATGGGGGGAGCAAAACTGCAAGTACAAGTTCAAGAATTAGTGGCTCCTTTGCTGCTTCTAATTCTAGCAGTTCGATGACAAATACGAATTTCGATGGGAAAGGAACTTACTTAGTCTTCAATGTGGGTGATGCTATTTTTGTCTGTGACTTGAACTCACAAGACAAGGTAATCTTTTCTGTTCTTTGTTGTCCTCTTATAGATTCAGGTGTAATGTTCTGGCTTTTTGGAATGTAATGGTTTAGGAAACTTCATTGATGTAGGATCCAGTAAAGTCTATCCATTTCAGTAATTCAAACCCTATGTGCCATGCTTTTGATCCGGATGCTAAGGATGGACATGACTTACTTATTGGGCTGAATTCTGGCGATGGTAATGTAGAAATTTGAGCTTGCCTTCTTTTCCCCCTCTGATCTAGATGCCTTGTGTCTTGGATTTATTGTTATGGTGTGTTATTGTAGTGTACACTGTATCATTGAGACAGCAGTTACAGGATGTCTCTAAGAAGCTAATTGGTGCACTACACTATAATAAGGACGGGTCTGTGAATAACAGGCAAGATTTTTTCTTTTTCGTTATAACTAATTCTTTCCCCCACCATTTTATTATGCTATGATTTGTTAGCGACACGTGAATAATCAGTGCCACTGGTTCATTTTTTTCTTCGAGGATTAGTAATCTTTATGTGTTCTCCGTTTGTAGTTATGCTAGTATTTTTTTTCAGTGAATCAGAGTTGTATTATTCATCTTCTGTTAATGGTATGGATATGTGTTTTTAGAGACTTTAAGTGACAGTAGATTAGCTAAATTATAACAGAACAGAATGTAGTCTTTTGAGGAAATTGGTTTTTTAGTGGGTTAAGTTGAGACACGAATCTGGCCAAAAGTATTTTCCTCAAGAAACTTTAAATTTTGCTGTCATGTCTTCTTTAAGATTAAGATAAAGTCTGTCGCTTTGAAACAGTCGTTGTACTAGTATCTCTTGGGTGCCTGGAGGTGATGGAGCATTCGTCGTCGCTCATGCTGATGGCAATTTATACGTGTATGAAAAGGTAAGTTCATATATTGGAAAATGCTTTCTTGCATATGATACTTTTCCTAATTTGGTCTAATTTCTGATCCTAATTAAATTGACTTAATAGAACAAAGATGGGGCCACTGACTCAACATTTCCTGCTATTAGAGATCCGACACAATTTACAGTTGACAAAGCAAAATATAGCAAGGTATGTGAGTTTGCAACCATTTCATTTGATCCTTATATAGGTAGGTGTTGGAAGCACGTGATACATGCTTATCCTCTACTACTATCATCAGTTGTCAGTGGTTTTAAGATATTAATGTATCACATTGTTAGAATGAGAACTTCATACTTTTCTTTCTTTGAGTATATTTGGATGTACCATTGTTCATTCCCGTCAGTATTCGTGTAGAGTAATCCTGTTGCAAGATGGCATATCTGTCAAGGTTCAATTAACAGCATTTCATTCTCAAATGATGGGTCACACTTGGCAACTGTTGGAAGAGATGGTAACGCCTTTATTCTGTGGTGTGGCTCCTTTTTGTTCTCCATGTATTTCTTTATCAAGCATTAAGATTTCTTACAATTCACAGGTTATCTTCGCATTTTTGACTTCCCAACCCAGAAGCTAGTATGTGGTGGAAAAAGTTATTATGGTGCTCTGTTGTGCTGTTCTTGGAGGTGATGGGTGATAATTCCCTTGGCAAATTTTTTTCTTCGCTGAAATTAAAATTTCGTTTCTGAAAAAGATCTATTGTTTTTAGCATATTATCCCAGAATGGTACTGTCTATTGACATTGTGAACATATTGACAGTATGGATGGAAAGTATGTTTTGACTGGAGGTGAAGATGACTTAGTTCAAGTGTGGAGTATGGAGGATCGGAAGGTTGTGGCTTGGGGTGAGGGACATAATTCATGGGTAAGGTCATTGATTTCAGTATGATTGTTTTTATTATGAACAGCTCTTGATTGTCATGACTTATGTCGGAATGCGAGCTCTCAGGTAAGTGGAGTAGCGTTTGATTCCTATTGGTCGTCACCAAATTCTGATGGGTCGGAAGAACATGTTATGTACCGTTTTGGATCAGTTGGTCAGGTATTTCGTTGTTATTAATACATTCTTATGGTTCCTCTTTGTATCTATTATTCTTACAGATAATAGACTACTATGATTTCAATCTATTGATACTCTTATATATGAACTGCAAGTCTTATACACTCGGCTTCTTTCCTCCTCTGCTAAATCTCCAGGATACACAGTTACTTCTCTGGGACCTTGAAATGGACGAGATAATAGTTCCTCTAAGGCGACCTCCAGGAGGATCTCCCACTTACAGCACAGGAAGCCAATCAGCTCACTGGGACAATGTCATACCAATGGGAACGCTTCAGCCTGCTCCTTGCAAACGGGATGTTCCAAAGCTCTCACCGATTATAGCTCATCGTGTTCACACTGAGCCCCTTTCTGGCTTGATGTTCACACAAGAATCAGTCGTCACAGCTTGCCGGGAAGGCCATATAAAGATCTGGACACGACCCAGTGAATCAGAAACACAATCCAACAGCACAGGAGCGAATCCTGCAAGTGCCCTCTTGATGAGCACAAGTTTCCCTAAAGACAGCAAAGCCTCACTGAGCAACAAAAGCATCGGTGGTTCTAGTTTCAAGCAATGACAGTTATGCTGTCTGAAAATCAGGTGCTATTTTTAGTCATGTTCCCCTCTAAAGTGAAAACGAAAACCATACAAAGAAAAGCCCTGTGAATAAAATTTCTGCTGGGTTTTGTTTTTTAATTCTAAAAGACAGATCCAAATCTGAATTCTGACTGTAAATTGGAGGCTGACAAAAGTTTGTGGACGTAGAAGAGAAAAGAATGGGTGAGACTAAAGAGAATTTTCAGGTGTAATTATAAGATAAAGAGAAAGAAAATGATGTAATGGTTTAAAGGCTTTATATGTGGAGAAGAGTCTCATCTTCCAATAATGCAAACTTTGGTGCTTCAGAAAGAAGACGCTCTTTTCATATTCTTGCAATTTGCAGCAGAGACACTAAACGATTCCTTGTCTATTTATTTGTTTGGTTTTCTCGGAAATAATGTTCCTGCATTTTTGTTCTATGAATGAAAACCTGAAATGTTCAACCTTATATCTGCAACACCCAATTCATTAAATCCGCGCTCCAACTCATTCTAATATGGTTTTAGGTAGACTATACAGTTAACCAATTCATGTTCCATTATTCACTAAGTCAAAATTTCGATTATAAGATGTGACAAGTTCAAACCATTTACAAAACTCGAGAGTATTATTATTTATATTCAAATTCAAGGTTCCATAAACATCAAGTGATAACATAACTCATTGAAAACGGTACTAGCATCAAGTTCAATCTTAAATAACATAAAAAGGACTCCAAATCCTAACCCTAGATCCACCTCCTCTCCATCCCGCCTTGGTCTCGCTCCTATTAGCCACTTTCTCGATCATTGGTCGGATCATTACCTACAATCACGCAGATTGCATAAGCAAAAGAATTGCTTAGTGGTTCAGTCATCCCGTCCCACTAGGCTATAACCAGAACACGCATTCAATAACAAATCAAGCAAAACCAGAGAACAATCACGATTTAGGGCTTGCTCAGACGATTAGTTTAACTACCGAGGTATATCCGGATCAGCCAAAGTAACATTTGAGTCAAGAATAATATTCACAATTATATCAATTTCAGGTCCGAACCCTAAAGTTCATAAATCACGGGTCCGAACTCTTGGTTCGCAATGCACAGATCATGAACCACACAGTTCTCAATCACAATTTCGACCCACATGGTCCTTCTATTCACAATCAATCATTCGACCTAACCATTCTATGATTCCCCTCAACCTGTTACCAAACACAAATCTAGGTCAACCTCACGGTCACAAACTCACCTTTGCCGTAGACTTTTGCGGGTTCCTTTTTGATCTATGGGGTTCGGTTTGCCAATCCTAGCAAAACCTTGAACTCAATTCAACCTTTTCCTTGCCTCAACTAGATCGATCTCTCTCAGCCCCCTTCGAGTTCTCTCTCTCATTTTTAGGTTAACTTATGCGAATTAACCTTTTTAGGATGGACTAAGGCTCCTATTTATAACCCTTAGGGTAACCTAACCCTAGCCCTAATTCTTTTAGTTGGATGATGTGTGTGAATTTTGATAGCTTTAGAGTCGTATTTTAGGTCGTTTTGCATTCGTCTAGCTAGATTTTCTGTATTCTTAGGTTCTTTTAGGTTCATTTTGCTTTCTTTGCATTTGCATTTGGAGTTTGGAGTTTATTTAGGTAAAAGAGCAGAAAAAAGCGAAAACTGGAGCTAAGGATAAATGGAGCAGCTGCTGGAACATCTAAGGCAAAAAGGATCGCGCACCCTCGGATCGCTAAATTACGGATGCACGGCGAGGATTACTCAGAATGCTCAACAAAGGCCGCCTCGGTGATTTACCTCAATCTATTTGCTGTGAGGGAAGACTATTGCGGAATAAAGACCAACCCCTCTTCACAATGAAGGTCACACTCGGAACCACAACTCAGTCTAGGACCACGAGGACAGAGATAAGAAGCACTCTTTGGTGTCCAAGCTCGCGCAAGGACTCCGAGGACAGATTCACAGACTGCTTGGTTGACCGACTTAGGTCGGTTTGACCATTAAGGTTATGCAAATAACCCTATAAATACCTCTTAATGACACTCCTATCATTTTTATCTGATGTTTTAGCCACAAATTCTCTCTATCTTTATTGCTTTTATTTCTCATTAAGCTTTATTTAGAAGGTACTCTTTGATTATGCTTTATGATTTAATGAATTAAGTTTGCTTTGATCTTCATCTTTCTTCTTGCAATTTTCATTACGCCTTTAATTATGCAATTTAGATCTTCCCCAATCCTCAGCTCTCACGAAATGAGGCACGAGTAGATTCGTTTGGATCTCGAAGATGGGGCGATCGGAGGTGAATCCGTTGATTCCCTCGCCGAGCTATCCATGATCTAAACTCAGATCTCTTCTAGCAAGGCCAAACTTAGTGTTGATCTCTCCCTGATCAAGCGAGATCTGATTTGGGCCGTAACCGAAGGCTAGCGCTAACAAGAACGGAGACCAAGTGCCTTGCTAGTGATGGTTTGATCCGCCGAAGAGAGATCTAGCATGTGGATTAGCCATTAGACGAGTTGGGCTTTACTTTATGCATCCGGTTTGGCTTGATCGCGGCGAGAGCCGTAATAGATCAGCCGATCCGGATAGGGATCCTCACCGCGAGAACATGCCGATCTAGCTTCAATCCTGGTCTAGAGATCGCTCAAAGAGTTCAGCGAGTGGGATCGGCGAGTTTGTTGCCGATCAACCTCCCTATCCTCTAGATCTTTACTCTTTAATTAGCTTGAATCTTATTCTAGTTTTTGTGCTCTGTTATTTGTCAATTTCTGTTTTCGTCTATTTGAATTTGTTCTGTTTTTGTCATTTAGTGTAATTTGTCCTATTTGCTAGTTTGCGAGCTTAGGATATTGTTAGATCTATCATTGTGACAGGATGCTAGATTGACTTGGACTAAGATCTAGTATTAGATAGGTTGTCTACAAGCAATCCCGAGTATTTGGTTCGACAAACTTCCCATAACTTACCGCCATACTCAACGATTTGATAATGGTACCGCAAAAAGTCTTTTACCAAATTGGCACCGTTGCCAAATCGGTTTTTGCTTGTTCCAATTTATAGTTTACTAGTATTAGGATCAAGTTGCGTGTTACTGCTTAGATAACTTGTCTTTGTTTCACACAGCTTGGATCTATAAGGACCAAGCTCCAATCCTATTGACAAGTTGTTTCTGTCCTTGCAGGCCCCGCAGGTATTCCTCGACAGCCGAACGCGAGGGAAACACAAAAAATCTAAGCTCAACATCAGTACTCTCTGTCAAGCCCCAAGTTCAGGAAGCTTCACACTCCTCGTCTCATGTCTTCGCTATGGCCACTTACTTAACAGACGAGTATACTGATCAGGATAACTCTGACGTTCTTGAGGAAAACACACCACGGATGATAAGCGCAGCGGACAAACCAACATCCTCTTATCCACGGTACAAAATCACTCCACCACTTGTACCGAACCAGAATTTTTAGATCAAAGGTAGCATCATTGCTATGGTTCAATGCATTAAATTTCATGGACTACAATGCGAAGATCCACTTGAGCACCTTGACGAGTTTGAAAAACTGTGCGGAACTACTTAAATAGACGGGTTAAGTAACGATGCACTCAGACTACGGTTGTATCCGTTTTCCCTCGGGGAGAAAGCGCAAAACTGGGAAAAACACTTACCTCCCGGCCAGATCACATCTTCGGCCGAGTGCAAGAAGGCATTCTTGAAAGTTCTACTCACCTTCTCGCATAGTGAAACTACGCACAACAATCTTTCACTTCACTCAAAAGCGTTCAGAGAGTTTCCCGTAAGCATGGGAACGGTTTAAAGATTATGTTGCCTAATGTCCGCATCACGGATACACAACTGAGTCTTTACTCAGCACCTTCTACTGAGGGATCAGGTCGAGGTATCAGACGCTACTAGACATGGCGAGCAACGATAATTTTATGCACAAGGACATAACTGCTGGATGGGAGCTCATTGCAAACCTCGCTCAAGCTCAAGAACAATATAATGAAGGTGATGCAACCAGCAGAGTCTATTCTACCGCACCAATCAAAACTAAAATCTGTATAATGAATGCTAAAATGGACCGCTTGCTACGGAGTAGACCAAAGCCCGTCCCAGCCGAGGAAAGCATCCGAGTGGAAGAGATCAGTCTGCTAGAACGCACCGCCACCCTAACCGTCTCATAACCAGCTGTGTTGGAAATGTTATAAGCGATATTTCAAGGGCAAAAGATTGCGGCCGACGAGCTCATAGTGAAGTTTGCTGAGATCAACAATGGATATACAGATCTCCATACTATGATCAGGGACATAAACACAAGACTTCAGCAAGTAGACCAAAGACAAGCCACATCTCTGCCCTCTCCTATTCCAAACGCGATCCTCGCCTGTCCATCTCGCACGATTAACGAGGGATCACACAGTTTCACTAAGTTAGACTCGCAACAAAGGATTAGTTGTACCAACACTATAGCTGTTAATATTGGGGACATTATGATTAAAGAAGGGGGGTGATTCTCGAACACAGATCATTGATCAGCTCAAGTCACCCACGATCCTCAATGGTTTGCCTCGCAACACTGGTGAACGAGGGCAAAATGTTCCAGTTCAAAGACTGCCAGATAACATTTCCTCAACCCACCTCGCTGCCACCATACCTGAGGCAACACAGCGAGTTGAACCCTTAGCATTAGGTTCACACAAAAGTAATCCGTTCCCACCAATTTGTCCCCATCTACCTTTTCCTAAGAGCTATAAAAAGTACATTGCTGAGAAATACAAGACTCAACTCTTCAAAAAAATTAAAGACATCAAGTTCCCAATCCCATTGGTCGATACCTTTGTGTTGATGCCGCCTTACCATAAGTTTGTCAAAGACGCGGTGAAGGAGAGTACCAAGGAGATCGAAGGAGAAGTGATACTTACACATGACATTAGTGCAATCATCTTAAGAAAGGAAGCACCCAAAAAGTTAACCGACCCCGGTACCTTTACCATCCCGTGCTCTCTTGGAATGCTATTCTTAAACAATTGCTTGTGTGATCTAGGAGTCTTGATAATTCTCATGCCCCTCTCAGTTGCAAAAAGATTAGGGTTCAGAATATTCAAAGCATGCAAAATCTCATTGATACTTGCTGACTAGTCTAGGAGGATACCACATGGAATGCTTGAAGATTTACCGGTTAATGTGGGAGGAGTGCAAATCCCAACGGACTTTGTTGTGCTCGAGATGGATCAAGAACCAAAAGACCCTTTGCTTTTTGGTAGACCCTTCTTGGCCACAGCCGGAGCTTTGATTGATGTGAGGAATGGAACTATAGATCTGAACTTGGGCGAAAACATCAAAATGAAGTTCCACATCAAAAGTGTGTTGAGGAAACCTACCATTGACAACCAAGCATTTTGGATCCAAGAGACGGACGATCTTGAAAATGAGCTGCTTGAGGAATTGCTCACAAAAGACCAATTGCAAGTTGCACTAACCGCACCGATCCAAGATGAGTATTTGCGGATCGAAGCAGAACTCTATAGCTCACTTTCGGACACTTATCAAATACCAAGGAGCTCAGTCGTAATTGAGGAGCTGGTAGAGTCAGAAGTCAAGGATAAGCAAGCGGGAGAACTAAGCTCAACCCTCTTGCAAACAACTGTCCACGAATCAACTGAGCACTCGGTCATGCACCTCGCAGCGAATAACACCAAGGAGATCCTTAAGGGAGCTAAAGACGATTGGTCCAAGCTCAAGGCACCAAAAGTGGAATTGGAAACACTTCCCGCTGGGCTAAGGTACGCTTTCTTAGGACCTAATTCTACATATCCTGTAATCTTTAATGATGCCTTGAATGATGAAGAGCTTGAAATGTTGCTATCCGAACTTAAACGCTTTAGGAGAGCTATAGGTTATTCTCTTGAGGATATTAAAGAAATCTCACCTAGCTTTTGTGTGCATAGAATTCACCTAGAAGATGAGTCTCACTCTAGTGTAGAACCCCAAAGAAGATTAAATCCAAACCTTAAGGAAGTTCTAAAAAGAAAATCCTTAAATTGCTTGATGTGGATGTAATCTATCCCATCTCCGATAGCAAATGGGTTTCACCAGTTCATTGTGTACCCAAAAAGGGAGGTATCACTGTGGTTAAGAATGATAAAAACGAAATGATACTAACTAAAACTATAACGGGGCATAGGATGTGTATAGATTACATGAGACTCAACTCGTCTACTAGGGAAGACCACTTCCCATTGCCTTTCATTGATCAAATGGTGGAACGTCTAGCAAACCACAAGTATTATTGCTTTCTAGATGGGTATAGTGGATTCTTCCAAATCCCTATANCCCTATACATCTAGATGATCAAGAGAAAACAACTTTTACTTGCCCTTATGGAACTTTTACTAATAAACGAATGCCATTTGGTCTTTGTAATGCTCCCGCAACTTTATAACGTTGCATGATGTCTATATTCTTGGATTTAATCAAGGAGATGGTGGAAGTATTTATGGATGACTTCTGCGTCTATGGCTCCGCATTCTCCTCTTGTTTGTCAAATCTATGCAGGGTATTGAGCAGGTGCGTGGAGACCAACTTGGTATTTAATTGGGAGAAATGTCACTTCATGGTCAAGGAAGGGATCGTTTTGGGGAACAAAATTTCTAAGAAAGGGATTGAGGTTGATGAGGCCAAGATAGATGTAATCGTTCAATTACAACCCCCAAAGACAGTAAAGGACATTAGAAGCTTCTTGGGTCATGCCGGATTCTATAGGAGGTTCATCAAGGATTTTTTGAAGATAGCTCGGCCGCTCACTCGCCTACTATGCAAAGAGGTAGAGTTCTATTTGATGATGAGTGTATGGAAGCCTTTAAAACAATCAAGTCAACACTCGTCTCAGCACCCATTGTCCAAGTACCCGATTGGACTCTACCATTTGAGGTCATGTGTGACGCTAGTGACTATGCGGTGGGAGCCGTCCTTGGACAACAGAAAGATAAGAAGTAGAATGTCATCTATTATGCAAGTAGGACACTTGAAGATGCCCAAATGAAGTATGCAACAACCAAGAAGGAATTGCTAGTTGTTGTCTTTGCATTTGAGAAATTCAGGTCCTACCTAGTTAGATCGAAGGTCATCATCCATACCAACCACACGGTTTTGAAGTACCTCATGAAGAAAAAGGATGCAAAGTAGAGGCTTCTTAGATGGATACTTCTTCTCCAAGAATTCGACATGGAGATAGTGGATAAACCGGGTATAGAGAACAGTGTAGCTGACCACGTAACAAGGATGATGATTGAGGACTCAGTTCTAATAAATGATTTGATGCCTGAAGAACAGCTGATGACACTCAAAACCTCCAGATGGAAACGCAATGGTCAAGCCTCGCAGGTACAACTCTCGGTAATCAACACCGAGGGGCAACAAGTTGATCAGAATGAAGAGCCTCCACATAAAAATCAGTTTGCTGGATCAATGCTCCCTTGGTATGCTGACTTGGTAAATTATCTAGTGGTAGGACAGATACCTACGAGTTTGGAAGGGTACCAAAGGAAGAAGTTCTTTAGAGACATAACTCACTATTTTTGGGATGAGCCGTGTTTATACAAGAGAGGATCAGATGGTGTGTTTAGACAATGTGTGGCTGAAGAAGAGGTTCAAGGACTATTGGAACACTGCCATAGGTCTACATACGGAGGACATTTTGCATCTTTCAAGATAGTTCAAAAGATTTTGCAAGCCAGGTTTTGGTGGCCTACTGATGTGGACATCGACCAAGAAGCCGTGAACATGGACCAAGAAGCCATTGAAGTACCAAGCATGCAAGAGGGACCAAGCACGAAAAGTAAGACAAGTGCACTAAGGGAAAAGTTCAACCAAAGAGTAAGCAAGCTACTTGGAATCATTTCAGCAACTTTGGACACCAACCAAGCATTCACCGGAACAAGCATGCATGCGGCGGCTAGTTCAACCAACAACCGAGTTAATAAGGTAAGTTTGTGTTATACAACTAACCTACTTAATGCAGGTAACTAGTTCATTCAAAGAACTCACGCAGAAATATTGAAGACTTGCCTTAAGTAGAAACCGAGTGAGACTTTAGTGTGT
>OVBA01005628.1:0-19393 GCA_900406435.1 Lepidium aucheri
ATCTCTGAAAAGAGAATTACAAGAGTTTATATAGAAGATAAAATGACTTGGTGGAAATATAGAGCATTAATAGTCTCGAAAATGAGATAAGACTACTTAGAGAATGAAGAGCATTAATCCTCTTTGACCGAAATTAACTCTTCAGTGTTGAATGACTCTTAATCTCCCAAATCCCGNCTCCCAAATCCCGCGTTTTCTAGCTGGCTACTTGGAATTGACTTTTGGTCTCCCATTTTCCGTCTTTTATAAGGTAGCTTCTAAAACCTACTAAAAGGCTCCTTATGGACTTGTAAAAGACTCCAAACGTATGGTACTTGTTGAGTATTATTCCCCACGAGTTCTTCTTGGTGTTCCTTGTCCAAAAGGCTTTGAACAAATCCCTAAAGGTTTCCTTGAAGTTCTTTAGCACGTGATCTTGTAATGGGGCCGGTTGGAATCTCCAAAGCTTATTGAAACTCCTTTGGACTGAGCTTGGCTTTGACTTGCGGTTGCTTATTTGTCTTTGTGTTTGGTCCTCGTCCATGATCACATCATCCCCTTCCTCTTGAAAAGGACTTGTCCTCAAATCAGGTTCATCTGCAACAAAACGAGTCAAGTCAGAAATGTTGAAGCTAGAACTTATTTTGTACTCACTTGGACAAAGATAATGCTGCCATGTTTGCAAAGCTCGATCTAAGGCATATAGCTCTTTGTCATAAGTCGGATAGTTCAGAGTTGCTCCTCCAAGCTTCTCACTAAAGTAAGTGATTGGCTTCTTCTCTTGCATAAGCACAGATCCAATACCTACACCAGATGCATCACATTTAGTCTCAAAAGTTTTAATAAAATCGGGTAAAGATAAAAGTGGTGCATTAGTGAGTTTCTCTTTGAGTTGTTGGAAAGCGTTCTCTTGAGCTTCTCCCCATTTGAATCCAACGTCTTTCTTGATTACTTCTGTAAGTGGAGCAGCAATGGTGCTGAAATCATGAACAAAATGTCTATAGAACCCTGTAAGGCCATGAAAACTTCAAACTTCTCCTACGGTTTTAGGACTTGGCCATTCTCTGATTGCTCTCACTTTCTCTTTGTCCACTTAAATACCCTGTGAACTCACAGCAAAACCTAAAAACACAAGGTTATCCGAACAAAAGGTGCATTTCTTCAAGTTAGCATACAACTTTTCCTTTCTAAGTACACCTAAAACAAATTTCGAGTGTTCAATGTGTTCTTCCAAGCTTTTGCTAAAAATCAGAATGTCATCAAAGTAGACAACCACAAACAAACCAATTAAAGGTCGCAAAACATGATTCATGAACCTCATGAACGTACTTGGTGTGTTAGTTAATCCAAAAGGCATGACTAACCATTCATAAAGACCATGTTTTATTTTAAAAGCAGTTTTCCATTCATCACCCTCTTTCATTCGGATTTGTGATATCTACTTCTAAGATCAATTTTAGTAAAGACACAAGAACCATGCAGCTCATCTAGCATACCATCTAACCGAGGGATAGGGTGTCTATACTTTACCGTGATGTTGTTGATCGATCTACAATCAACACACATGCGTCAAGTTCCATCCTTCTTAGGAACTAGCAAAACTGGTATAGCACATGGACTTATGCTCTCACGGATATATCCTTTCTCCATGAGTTCACTTACTTGCCTTTGCAACTCCTTGGTCTCTTCCGGGTTGGTTCTATAAGCTGGCCGGTTTGGAATGGATGCTCCGGGTACAAAATCTATGTGGTGCTCAATCCCACAGATTGGAGGTAAACCACTAGGGTTCTCTTCCAAAAATACATCTTCAAAATCCTGCAACAAAGAAGAGACACCAAGAGGTAGATCGGAGTTAAGGTTAGTAGAAGTGTTAACGACTCTTTGTACATAAGTACAAACATAGGTTGACGCGTAACCAAAGGTCTCTTTATATCACTCGATCTCACAAAGAAATTCTGGTATTTTCTCTCTTTTCTCTCTTTGTGTGTTTCACTCTTTGGCTCACCCTTTTTCTGATCGCTCATTTTTGGTTCAACTCTCTTTTTGGTGTTTAGTGTTTGTGTCACTCAAAACTCTCTCCTCACGTTGCTTTAGAAGCAAATAGTCTTGGTAGATCTCATTAGAAGTCATCGGAACAAGTGTAAAAGTCTTCCATTTGTAACTAAACGAATGCTTTTTGGAGAAACCATCATGTAGAACCTTTCTATCTTACTGTCACGGTCTCCCAAGTAGTATATGTCCAGCTTCCATTGGAACAATATCACACAACACCTCGTCTTTATACTTCCCATTGCTAAACGGAACCACAACTTGTTTGGATACTTTAAGTTCCCCAAAATCATTCAACCATTGTAGCTTGTACAGTTTTGGATGTCTTCTAGTAGTTAATCACAACTTTTCCACAAGAGTAGTGCTTGCCCATTCGTGCAACTTCCTCCATCAATTATAAGACTACACACCTTGTCAATAACAAGCATCGTGTGTGGAACAAATTCTCACGCTGCACATTCTCCTCAATCTTGCTTTGCACTCTCATAGACCTTCTTGCTACTAAAAGTTCACCTCTGGCTGCGAACACCTCAAGATCAGTTTGAGAAGATAAAGTATCTGAAACCACTTCTTCCTCAGTTTTATAATCTCCGTTGGGCTGAAGTATTATAGCCCTCTTGTTTGAGAATTCATTTGCATAATGTCCCCTGCCATGACACTTAAAACATTGAACATCACGGTTCCTTGTAGATGAAGTTTCAGCTTTACCCGTGACATCTTGCCGGATAGATTTGGCTTTGACTCAAACTTAGGTTTCTGAACAGCTTTGTCTTCACGAGAGTAGATAGGACGTTGAGCATTAGAACTTGAACCAAAAGTTTGTCGAGTATTACCCTTCCTCTTGAGCTGCTGCTCAACCAAAATAGCTTTATGCAACATATCCTCCAATTCCACATTGTGTTGCATTTCTACTAAGTTTTGGATCTCACGATTTAAACCACTAAGAAATCTGGTCATGGTAGCCTCACGATCTTCATCAATATTGGCTCTCATCATAAAAATTTCCATCTCTTGGAAATAATCCTCCACACTACGGTTCCCTTGCACCAATGTCCTAAGGTTTTGATGTAGTTCTCGGTGGTAGTGACTTGGAACAAACCGTCGCCTCATCAATGCTTTCATATCTTCCCAAGTATCAATGGGTCTTTCTCTGTTTCTTCTCCTACTTGTCACCACTTGATCCCACCAGTTAATAGCATAATCATAAAATTCAGTGGCTGAAACTTGTACCTTTTTGAGCTCCGAATAGTGTTGACAATTAAAAACCAGTTCAACCTTTTTCTCCCACTCTAGATAAGCATCTGGATCATTCTTTCCTTGGAAAGGTGGAATTTTCATCTTAAGTTCTCCAAGATTATCATCAGCCCGACCTTTTGCTTCCTTAGCACGTCCAGGTCTCCTTCGACTAGAGTTAGATGAGTTTCCACTTTGACCACAGTAGTCAGCTTCTTCTCCTCGTCCTTCAGCTCGTGGTAGATCTCTTTGTGCATTAGGAAGCTGAGGTTGCTGCCTAAGTGTTACTTTGTTTTGGACTTGATCTATCCGCTCATTGAATGCCTCCACCTCAATCCTCATTAGTCATCTCATATCTCCCAACAACGCTTGCATTTGGAGATTTGTAACTCCTTGTGCTTGCTCGTATTCTTGGTTGTTATTAGTGTTGTTTGACATGATTATTAGAACCTGCAAAAGAGTAGATTTGTTAGTAGAAAAATGTCTCACAATCTCTCAAGTGTTTCTCTCAATTATTTGGCATTTTCTCAATTGTTCTCACAATCTTACGTCTTTTTCCTCTCTTTTGATTCTCTGGATGTTCTTATAGAACTAATCAATCCTTCGTTGATATGCTTTCCCCAAGGTTCAGTGGCCTAGAAAGTACAAATCCGCAAGTGTTTCACAAACAAGTATGAAAATTTTTTCTCTAGTTTTATAAGGTATCTTATAAAAGTGATGGAAATTTCTTTTTTTCTTTTTCTTTTCTTTTTTTATCCTTTTTCTTTTTTTTAATTTCTTTTTTTTTATACTTTTTTTAAGCAAGAAAGATGGAAGATGAAGAGTTGGAAGGTGAAAAGTTTAGAAGATGAAAAGATAGAAGATGAAATGATGGATGATGAAGAGATTAAGGAAGAGAGATAGACAAACTCAGAAGTGTACTTTGATACCAAAGGACGCGGAAACCCCAGAAGAATCGACACTTCGAGTTGTAAGGATAATCCTTGATCTTCAAAGAATTCGAGTAACCCCCACTTTAGGTATATTAAACCTAAGATTATTGCTATTTCAACTCGCCTTCAATCAAGCAAGGTGGTGGAACCACGAAATGTAGATTAGAGCAGCCCCCACCTTTGATATATTAAACCGAAGATTGTTGCTGTTTCAACTCTTCTCTTCACGCCAATGGCAAGGAATGGCCACACAAGTATGATGGAAAATACTTGATAAACCGGTTTGATCACATGAATATGATACACCAAGACTGATCGAAAAGTTCACAAGGAACAAAAGAGAATCACTCTCAAATTTTATTGATAAAAAGTTGGATGATCTCTAAAAAGAGAATTACAAGAGTTTATATAGAAGATAAAATGACTTGGCGGAAATATAGAGCATTAATAGTCTCAAAAATGAGAGAAGATCCTCTTTGACCGAAATTAACTCTTCAGTGTTGAACCACTCTTAATCTCCCAAATCCCGTGTTTTCTAGCTGGCTACTTGGAATTGACTTTTGGTCTCCCATTTTCCGTCTTTTATTAGGTAGCTTCTAAAACATAGTAAAAGGCTCCTTATGGACTTGTAAAAGACTCCAAACGTGCGGTACTTGTTGAGTATTATTCCCCACGAGTTCTTCTTGGTGTTCCTTGTCCAAAAGGCTTTGAATAAATCCGAAAAGGTTTCCTTGAAGTTCTTTAGGACGTGATCTTGTAATAGGACCGATTGGAATCTCCAAAGCTTGTTGAAACTCCTTCGGCCTGAGCTTGGCTTTGACTTGCGGTCGCTTGTTTGTCTTTGTGTTTGGTCCTTGTCCATGATCACATCAAGAAGCCATCACGTTAACAAAAGAATTGATGAGACAAAGCATGTCCATCCAGGTTGTCACAAGTGAATATAATGTCCTTTCACTCCATATCACACTCAAGCACTGTACACTTACAAGAGGGAGTTTGCTTCACTTCCCTTTACTTATAAAAAATGCATTGGTCTTTCATATCAAGCATACAAAGAATTTTTTTTAAAAAAATCTCACTGTGTCTTCATCCTCCTTGTGAGCTTCCTTTGTTTTATAGAGATAGCAAGTTTAGCTAGAGCCGATTTGAAGACAACACTCCATTTCTCTCTCGAGATTTTAAACCGCTGTCATTTGAGTTCAAGCCTTTTTGCCGCCACTAGGCTCAAACTTGTTCTCATGTCTCCGCCGTGCTAAACCATCGAACTGCCGCTGCTACTGATTTCGAGTCTTTGTCGTTGGTCCAGATTATTACCGCCACCACCACTAGATTTTGCCAACAAGACTAGTCTACTCTGCTGCTACATTTTTAGACTTGAGTACCGTTTTGAGCCTTGCACGCGCCGCCTTACACATTACACATGCCTTTTCAAAACTATCCCCACACACCACCACGCGCTGCCATGCGCTTGCACACACCACCACTCGATCTGTATTCGAGTCTCCACGCACCACTCTCCATCACGCTAACTCGGCTTAAAGTTCGAGCACTCGTCGCTGTTTCAAAACTATCTGCACGTGCTGCCATTCATAAATTCCACATGCCGCCACTTAAATTTGATCTCGAGTCTCCATCGTTGCTTAAGATTTTTACCACCGCCACTTAACCAGCTTGAAGCCTACTTGGAAGTGTTCTCGAGCCGCTTAATCCTACACTTGATATCATTCTCGTGTCTACACGTGCTATACTCCATCATGACCACTTGCTTTAGTTACCACTCAAAGCCACCGTTTTACTCGTAGACTCGAATACCATTTCGAGACTCCACAACCGTTGCCTTGATTCCAGTTAGTGCAGAATGAGGAAATCAGGTGAGGGTTCATCAAAGAGAAGTCTCACGTGCTCTATGGCGGAGAGGTTCCTAATAGATGTTGAGGATGATATGAATTACCTTCAGAGTTATTGGAACAAACTAGAGCCAACATACATAGAGGAAAAGTGATCAGAGAATAATAGAGTGAAGACGTGATCATGGAAGATTTCGGTAGTTCATTCAAAAATGACGATGGTATTGACGCTTTGGAAAAAGAGAGCATGTCGTAAACTGTGAGTTGCAAGGAAGCGCTTAAGGATTTTAGGCAAAAGAAGGTGTTTGGAACAAGGTATATTCGTAGAGACAATGGTGAAGCTAAGCATCGCCAAGGATGTGGAATGCTGCATAGTTGTGGGATAATGAAATTCGTCTCTAATGAACGCAACACTTATAAGGCAGAATCTATAGATTTTTTTGCCTCGATTGAGCTGCAGACGTACTATGCTAGAGATGAAAGGTTGAGACAGAGAGATGGATTTGGGACCGTTAACTTTGTAGTCAATGGCATCAGTTACTCCTTCTCAGAATTAGAGTTCAAGCAACTCTTTGACCTCTAGGCATCAGACGGACACGACACCTATTTCGAGCAAGAGGAACTCAATTTTTTGTGGAAGATAATAGCTGACCCGCTTACGTATAATCCTTTGTAGAGCAAATATACAAAAATAAGAAATCCCAGAATCATGTATTTTCACAAGGTGATTGTGTGTACCTGCTTCACCAAACACAAATCCAGAAATGTAAAGCGACCCGAGCTCGAGATAATAGATGAGGGGCTGCAGAATATCCTCAACAGCACTAACTATGGGATTAGGTTTGCCAAAAATACCAACAAAAATGGGTTTAAAGGCATTGATGAAGTAGTTGGTTAGTTACAAGGCGTGGGCTAGGCTGTAATAGGACAATCAAAGGCGACCATCTGTGTTGGTGGGATAGTAACAAAAGTATTGGAAGTGTGTAGCGTAACAGTGAAATCAAAGCCAATCCATCTAGATGGGTCTACATCACGTACCTCCAAAAACACAATATCTTAAAGAAAACGCCAAGACAATGAGTCTGGATGTATAAGTTTAGACCACCAGCCACAGCAACTGACTCACGGATACAACTTCCAAATCCAGAGTACACTGAGCTTAAACTCCAAGGTAACGTGGCATTCTTGCCCCCATTAGAGCTTCTCTGTGGAGTTTGAGCTCAAATAAATCGACTAGTATAGGAACCTGAACTAGCTGAGATGGACCATGGAGCACGAGAATGCTTTGAATTTGAAGAGTACATGGACTTGTGGATGCCTAAGAGAGTCAAAACCGTTCACGAACATATTAGTCTCGTGCAATGATTCTGCAAGTGGAACGCCAAGCATATTAAGTCGCTTTCAGCGCAGTTGAAGGACCTCATGGTTAGTTTCCACTCCCGACGAGATAGAGATTCAACACCTCCAGACTTTAGAGGACCGACTCCACTAGCTCCTAGATGGTACATGGCAGCCATTCAAGAAATGAGATGGCATTCTACATCAGATCAAACTCGTCGTGCATCGTTACATATGGAGAGAATAATGTCATTTCAACAACAGCTTGAAGCAGCGCCACAATCTTTTCACTTTAATCTCAATTCGACCCTACAACTCGAGCACGCTGTCAATCCTAGTAGTGCGGTTTACAATTATGTTGTTGAAGAATTGTGATCTGAGTCGAGTGCTGCACCACCACTTCAAAGGAGACCATCGAGTCAAACTCGCCAAAGGAGAAGTATGAGCGCCGATTCACAACAAGAGCAAGGGGAAGTTCAGTCCAAGCCTTCCAGCCGCATGTGGAGGTTGATTTTCTAGACCTGATGGGCTCAACTTCAAACTTCTACAACTACAACCTCCCACAAAAACAACAAAAACAAGCACCCTATGACGATAACATGGATATGGATCCAGCAAGGTGGTCATTGTTCTGCTGAAGTACCAATTCATCCCTTCCATTTTATATACAATTGTATTTCAGTTTATTTTTGTTTGCTGCTGGTCTAGGATTCTTCCTCCGAATTCTACACACACAAGAGATTGTGTAATTTAACTTTCGGGGAGGGTCCTAGATGATATTTGACTTTGGTTTCTCTATCCTTAGTTTTCATTTCAGCATATTTAGATCATGCATCTATGTAAGACACATAAAAAATACAAAAAAATAATAAGAAAAAAATAGAAGCATTTATGTAGTTGCGTTGCATGTAGGTTCGAATCTAGAGTTTGCATTGGGAATTATGATGATATAACCAAATAAGACTTGCTGCTTTATTTGTGCATACAGAGCTTGTTCTGAATGTAAAAACCGCACCATGCTAGGAAGGTTTGATTTAACTTCATGACTTGAATGATATATGCTTTGATCTGATACCAATTCTTGCTAAGTGACAACACTAATCCTGATAATTAATCATTGAGTCTATGCATTGAACTCGAGCTTGTGGATTACACAGAAATACTTGGATTTCCTTAACCCTCATGCATCTATCTTGTTAATCCAAGTAGAATCCCACCATGCACTTTACCTCTTTTGAAAACATCATTGTTTGTTGTGTGTTGTGAGGCCTTATTTTCAGGGTAACTTGGCATACAGTGTTAGGTGAAAGCCAGTAGGGTCATAGCTTTATGTAGTTTTTTGTTCACAATTTTTGAGCCAGGCTATGACTAAGTGGTTTCAATTTTTGGTGTGGGATTGCTTGTGTTTAAGCAGGAAAATGGATTAAAAGGGAAAAGAAAAAGTCTAAGTCAAAGAGAGCCTAAGGGGAGAAAGGCTTAATGTAATAAATGTTTTCGTAAAGGTTCTGGGTGATGAGAATTCTAAGAAAGGTTCTGAGCAAAAAAAAGAGTCTTAAGGTATAAGAAGAAGAGAACCAAGTGATGTAAATATATAAACCCCAAACCGTTAGAAGTCATAGTGTATAACCCTCTCCTTAGATTTAAGACTAGAAAAAGCTTATGAAGATGATCTTACTTGGAGTAAAACAAAGAATGCCTTATGTCAAATGGGTAGAATAGGATCATATTCTGGGTGTAGATTGGCTAGGTGGAAATCGATTATGGGTGTATGGGTAGATGAAGTTATGATCTTGTATGCCCCTATTGGTTCTCACCTTTAGCATTATGCTAAAACTTATTCCATTCACGAGTGCCCTTTGTACATTGATTGACTAGTTATAGGAAGAGATCATTATAATTTCTTAGACCTTATCCTTTGCCAAACAAGCTCGAGGAAGATGCATAGCTCATCCATGGTTTTGTGCTTAATGAATGTTAAAAAGATTGGTTAAAGTGAGTGTATATGTAGGTAGAGGCTGAACTTGATTGAACTATGATTAGTATGACTAAAGTTTTTAAGTAAAGCTTGCTTAACTTGCATGTAAACCAGTTCGTCTTGGTTCTGAATTCCCATTCTGCAATCTCTTTTCCAGCATAGTTCTATGCATTTGCTTGAGTGCAAGCAAAGTCTAAGTTTGAAAGAGTAGATATATGTGAATTTTAGCATGTTTTAAGTGTTGTTTTTTGTTTATTTTGCATATATTTCATAACATTTGCTCTATGTTTAGAGTCTTAATAGCTTAATTTGCATCATCTGCATTCACATAGCGTGCACGTAGCATAAAGGGATTTTCAAGTACTTGGAAAGCATAATTAGAGTACCCTGAACATTGTGAAGACTTGATGAGCTTGGACACAGTTGACACACTCGAAATGGATGTCGGAGCTTCCTTACACTCAAAACGGATGTCGGAGTTTCCTCACACTCAAAATGGAAACGAAGCTTACCTCGCACTCGATGGGCTGCTTCATCTTTTGTGCCAAACTAAGTCAGACCTCACCACTCGAATTGTCAATGGGCCACTGTCGTTGATGGGCCGGGTTTAGGCAATAATATTGAGTGATTTTGTTAATTTTCCATTATTTAGGTTTAGCGGAGGTTCTGAGTATAAATATCCATTTGATGTTATGAACAAAAGGATCTAAGTTTTACCGCTAGAACAAGAAACCTTAAGCTTTCATTTTTCTCTTTTTAATTTCAGCATTTTTTCGATTTCTGTAATATTGATGAAATTTCAGTTTAATTTGATTCCAGTATTTTTCACTCCAAGTTTCTGATCATGGTATTCACTTTTTTATTTACGTTGATTATTTCACAAATGGCTTCTGAGTAAATTAGCTAGGGTTTGTGAGAAAGTGGATTAGACCAGCGTGGATCTTAGGTTTTCTAGATCGCTTAAATGTAGACTAGCTTAGATTTCTTATGTTTTGGTGTTGTTAATGCTTATTTCTATCGGATCAATTGAAATTTGTGCTTAGATGTTTTAGCACTCGAAAGGTGTAATGAATTGTCTGATTTTACCATTTCAGAAATTTACATTCTTAGCTCAAGAAAATGAATTCTAATGGGTTTATTAGGCTCAATTTTTGTTATTGCTTCATGCCTGTTAGGTTGTTAAACACTTATGATGATAAGGTTTGTTGATAACTTTTCTGAGATTGTTTGCTACCAGAGTTGATTTATTAGATATGAACTAATTTCCTAGATACTTGCTCTATATGAGGTTTGTTGATAACTTTTCTGAGATTGTTTGCTACCAGAGTTGATTTATTAGATATGAACTAATTTCCTAGATACTTGCTCTATATGAGTTTTGTTAAGCGATATAGTAACTTTAAGTGAGGAGCTGGTCCATGATCTCTACCTCTCTAGAAACCCTCTTTCTCACCTGACACTTAGTTCCTTGCGCTGCTTGATTTCCTGTTTTCACTGTACTCTGATTCTACTGCAACTTTGCTTTCACTTCACTCTACCAAATTGCTTTTAATTTTCTTAATTAGATTCGTGTTCTGCTTAGTTACTTCATATTTTTGTTTCTTGTTGTATAATTTGCTTATTTATGTTGATATATAACAGAACAATCGAGACGATTCACTTGAATAGAGAATTCTCTCATATTCTGATTGCTAGTTATACTCCCACTTGGATTGACACCTATTATACAACATCGACATCTTAGTGTAATAGGATTTGACAAATAGGGTAAAATCCTGTTATTAGTTACTGCTCTTTGTAAGATTATCTCATCCTGAGTTTAGTCTCAGAGTCGTTCAATAGATTCAGATCTAGATTGTATCTTATGTTCATAATTTTAATCTGTCTTCTCCTTTACCATTAGTATTAGTGGCTAGGGTAGAATGGAGCTTAGGTTGTGGGATATTTTTCACTTCTGTTATCGGCTATATCTGTCTTTGTATTCCCAGGATTAAGTGTTAATGTCTCTAGCCTTCCCACTTGAAGTTTGGTCTTAGTACCTAGCTCAGAGGATCTATCGACCTTGGCAAAATTCATTTGAGATTCATCTTCTCCAGAGGAACCTGTTTGTGTGATTCAAGTCTTCTTCTTTAGGTATGAATCCTATTGTCGGAATGTTGTTTGGAAACTCTTTAGTTAATATTCAGGTCTTGATACATTGATTTATTTATAACGTGGATAACTTTTTATCATCCTCCATGTTTGTAAGGATTGATAGTATCCTTGGTTCTCTGTTTCGCTTATGGTTGTATCTTTGGTCGTTGTGAGTTCTCAATCCTAATATAATTCAGATTCAGATGAAAAAAAATCATAATTGGTGAATTATTAGGAAATTATCGGGAAATCTAAATTATATATTATTATAATAGGTGCACACGAAATTTTGAGAGATATCTTTTAAATTGAAAGATTTTCTGTTACAAAAAAATAATATTTAGATTCACAAAGGAAAATTGTGATCAAACGGTGTATGGCATGGGTCAACCTTATATGCAGACTGAAGGTCTTGCCAAGAGAGAAGCGATTACTAAAGCAAAAGAGATGAATGGCATATTTTTCATTTTAACGAAATTGGTTTGTTTTGGTAAAAAATTATATATTTCAAAACTTAATGAAAAAACAAAAATGAGGTGATGCACGTCTCGAGATTTTTTTTAAACATTAGTCCACAACTGACCAATCCAATATTCAATTTCTTACGTAATGTATGCGGTGAAACTCGATCTCTAGTTGTGTGATGGTATCTGTCTTTAGTGTACTAACCTCCTGCCATAAGGTCAGTTCACTAGGCAGTGGGATTTATTTTTTTATATATATGGTAAATATAATCAAATATATCTTATTATTTTATCGAAAAACTAAAAGATTGAATATTCTTCATCGGTCCTTTGGGAATTAAGAAAAAGATGGAGATTCTAGGGTTTCACGTTGTGAGGAGTGAGATGCCGACATGGTGAATACGAACGTGAGAGCTTTGACGGCGGAGGATCCTCCCGAGTTAATCGCGTCAGGATTGGCTCATATGGAACTGAGTCTATATCTTTTGAAAAACATATAAGAGAGGTTTTGATGGAGTCTGCAACTAAGGTTTTAGATGAATATATGGTGGTGGTCGCGACGATTGATGCTGGTATGGGTGGTGATTCGAATATTGTTCCACGATAGTGGAATACGATAGTGGCAAGGACATGTATCGAAGGAGGTTCAACTGTGGTTAATTGTGTGTCAAATGAGTTTGTCGACTCAAGGTTATGTGTTGATTTTCCTCAAGGGAAGAAGGGAGAAGCGGCGGTTTTAGTTGGGGATTATGTGATCAAAGTTATGTTCTCGATATGGGATAACTGTCCGTATGTGGAAGTTTTGGGGAGGAGCGTGAATATTGCTGCTATGAAATAGAAGCTTCGCAAAATTTAAAATCTTTTGGGTGAGCTACAAGTTGTTGATTTACCATAAAACTGGGTTTTGGTGCGTTTTGGTGCTGAGAAAGACTATCTACATGCACTGACAAGAAGTCTCTGAAGACTATTTGGAAGCTACCTTCTATAAGCTTGGTGGCCAAGTTTTGATCCAAGCCATAATGATATTCGTACTATTCCTGTTTGGATCCGTATTGAAAAACTTTTAATGTACTTATACCATGACTCTATTCTTCTGAGAACTGCTAGTGGTTTTGGTAAATTGGTTCAAGTGGATGACTAAACTTTCAATTTTGTTCGTGGACGTTTTTCGAGACTATGTGTGGAGGTTGATCTTTATCAACCCTTGAAATGATCTATCACAGTGAATGGTATTAGATAGTTTTCTTTATATGAAGGTCTTCTGAATAAATGTGCTCGGTGTAGTTTATTTAGTCACTCGATTCAACATTTTCCTCATGCACCAAAAGAGGTGGTAAGCAAACTCCCTTTACAGGCCGTGAATCATTCTGATGTGGTGTCATTGGGGACTGTCACATCATCACCAATGTCTGCTACGCCTCAAGATGATGATGGATTTAGCAAGTAAGACGTCGTGGTAAAGGAAAAAAATGTTTGTAAAACTTCTAAGGCTTCTTTTTCTTCTCAAAGTCAAGGAATAGAGGATTCATGTGTTTTGATGGAGAAGTCGATCTCGAAGAAGCAAGATATCATTAACTTGGTCAACAAGTTTAATGCCTTATGTGTTGAGCAGGAGTCTGAGGAGAGTGTAGTCTCAAGGGATGGTAATTTCGGCAATAAGGAGAACAAGACTCCAATGCAATCACTTTTTGGGAACGTAATGGAACGTGTGTGACCGAGTAACGAGATTGGCTTACGTTGAGCTTTTAGTACTTTATGCCAAGACCTCAAAGAGAATTTAAAAAGGTAAGAGGTCAGGAGGCACGAAGTCGGCGATCTATTTTAAATCAAAGAGTAAGAAGAGTGTTCCTCTTGCGCGTAGTTTGATTATCGGTGAGACTTTAAGAAATCTGGACTCTACGTCCCTGGGCAAACACTTACAGTTAGATGAGGATAATATTGGAAGTGATGTTGGGGCTATAACTGATGGTGTAGTCGAGGCCCTACCACCATGTGGTACAAATATTACTTACCCGACTATATGTGCTACTACTAGTACGACTTCTCCATTAATAGTTGTGAATAATTCTACATACAATTCTGGTATGAACATTGTACCTGAGAAAGTGGTTAACAAGTATCTTCACCTGAACACTGCCACGCCCCGGTAGTTCCCTCATCGCTTTTATATTCATTATGATAAATTGTTTATTTTGGAATTGTTGAGAAAACCTGTTTTTACAAGGTCTATTCGCTATATGTTAAAAAAATAATTAGTGGATATTTTGGCTTTGTTCGAGACCCATGCTACATGAGATAAAGCGCTCTCAATCATAGTGGAGGGCTCCGGCTTCTCTGGAGATCAAGTTTAGGGGTTGTCATGATTTTTGAATATAATGAACAATATATTCATGCTTCATTGGTGTTGGGTATTGATATCATTCATCTCATCGCTGTACATGCTGCACCTTCTTCTCAAAGCCGTAGTAGTTTATGGGACCAATTAAAATGTGTTGTTCAAAGTATCTCTGATCTGTTGTGTCTAAGTGGAGACTTTAATACGATTCTTACATCAAACGAGTATTAAGGAGGTAGTTGTATGTTATTGCCTGATTCACTACAATTTTCTGATTGATTAATGATCTATCATTTGTTGATATGGGTTTTAAAGGTCCTCAGTTTACATGGAGACATGGTCATAGCACCACAAATTTTGTGGAAAACAACTTGACTGCTTTCTTTGTTGTCCTCGCTTTCGCTTTCGATTATTGTGGCAAGATGCATTGGTTATGCATCTCTCTTTCATGTCTTTCGATCATATGCCATTATATTTGCAACTTAGACGAATTAAACATCGTAATCCCCACAAACAACTTTTTAGACTTGAAGCGGCTTAGCTCCAGCATGAAAGGTTTAAAGATCTTCTTGCTGCATCTTGGGGCCCAAAGATTAGTACGCTTATTGCTTTTCAACGGTTGCTGAAGCGATGGAATAGGGAGGTTTTTGGAGACATAAATCGCAAGAATGATCACATACTGAAAGAGTTCTTTCGTGTTCAAGACTGCCTTGATCGGACTCCTTCTAACTCTATAATTCTTGAAGAGGAGAAGGTAGCTCCGAAATTGGATATTGTTTTAGCGCAGGAAGAGGCTCTCTAGTTTCAGAAATTCCGAGAGAAATGAATTGCTTTAGGAGATCAAAATACTAAGTATTTTCATACTTCTACTATCATAAGGAGGAGATATAATCATATGGAGATGTTGAAAAATTATGATGCGAATTGGATCTTCGATATGCAGGAACTTGAGATGCATGTATTATCATACTACAAATCCTTGTTCTCATTAGATAATGTGCACCAGGATTTCATTGCTCTACCCCGTATGTTTTTATCGTGTATTTCCCCTGAATAGAGAACCATGCTAGATAAACCTTTTACAGTCGTTGATGTCTAGGTTGCAGTTCGAAAGATGGGTAAGTATAAGGTTCCTGGTCCGGACGGGTTTCAACTAATATTTTATTAATCTAATAGGATATAGTTGGCAGCTCTATTGCTGAATCTGCCTTGAATTCTTTGAGCTAGGTCATCTCCCAGAAGGTACAAATGACGTTTTTTTGCTCTTAACCACTAAGGTTCTCAAACCTGAAATGATTAAACAATTTCATCCTATCAGTTTATGTAATGTATAATTCAAAACTATAACAAAGGTTATGGTGAAAAGATTGAAACCGATTATGACTAATCTCATAGGACACACTCACACCAGTTTTATATCGTGATGTTTGGGGGTGGATAAATATAGTTTAAGTTTAGGAAGTTGTTCATTCTATGTGTCAGAAATCTGGTTGAAAGGGTTGGATGCTACTCAACCTGAATCTCTAAAAATCATATAACCAAATTCATTGGGTTTTGTAGAAGATACTCTATGAGCCGCCAATCTACCAGATACATGGGTTTCGCTGATTATGCAATGTATGTTTGGTCCTTCTATGCGTCTTATATGGAATGGGGAGTGTACTGAGGCTTCGCCAAAGGATCCATTATCACCCTATTTGTTCGTACTGTTTATGAAGAGATTATGTCAACTTATTGACCTGGCTGTATTGAATAAGAAATGGAAACCTATTAAATTATCCTCATAAGGTCTCCATCTTTCTCATGTGTGCTTTGCAGACAATCTAATCTTACTTTCCGAGGATTCTTTGGATTATATTCAAGAAATAAGTTGTGTTTTGGAACAGTTCTGTACAGCTTCTGGTCAAAGAGTAAGTTTGGACAAGTCTAATATCTACTTCTCCAAGAATGTTAGTCGCGAGTTAGTTACTCAGATTAGCTCCACTTGTGGTATCAAGGCAACTAATGAATTGGGGAAATACCTTGGTATGCATGTGCTTCAAAGGTCGATTAACAAAGATACATTAAGTGATATCATAAGCAAGATGACGGCTCGATTATCAGGATGGAAGCGACACACTTCGAATTTTGCTGGTTGGTTAACCCTCACCAAAGCAGTCTTCTCTTCTATTCTCATATATTATATGAGTACAATCTTAATCCTTGCATCTATTTGGCGAGAATAGATAAGATTTTGTGAAATTTTCTTTGGGAAGTGATGATAGTCCTCAACGGATTCACTTGATTCATGGGATCAGATTTATCAACTAAAACATGATGGTGGCTTGGGTATAATGATAAGTAAGGAAATGAACCTTGTGTCTATTGCCAAGTTAGGCTGGTGCCTTATTCATGATCCTCTAAACTTATGTAATCGGGTGCTTCGGGGAAAATATGGAGTTACAGGCACATATATTCCTACTTGGTCTCAAGCTAAGTGTAATTCTTTTTTATCCTGGAAAGCATATGTATGGTTTTGAATGTTGTAGTATTACCTAATCTGAGATGGGTTGTAGGTAATTAACGATCTACTAACTTCTGGTCGGATAAATGGTGTCTTTATTCATCTCTTTCAAGTCTCTCTACCTCTGTTGTCCCTCAGGGTGATCTGGAATTTAAAGTTTGTGATATTTGGCGTGAAGGATCAGGGTGGTTTTTTAATCGCATCACTCCTTCTGTTCCAAATAATGTTAAAATACAACTTATCTCTGTCGTAGTGGACAATGTTTCTGGTTCTTTGGATCGTATGTCCTGGGTGGGGCCAACTAATGGCATGTTTCCAGTGAGTTTGGCTTATCGTTTGCTTATGGAGAATGATTCCCCTTGATAAGATATGAGAAATTTTATGCTCGTATTTGGAAAATTATTGATCATGAGCGTATTCGTACTTTCTTTTGGATGGTATCACACTAAGTTCTGATGACTAATGAAGAACGACTCCGACACCATCTAAGCACATCAAACCTACGTATGATTTGCAATAGTTCTAAGGAGTCTAGTTTATATATGCTTCAAGATTGCCTGGCTATTCATGGTATTTGGATATGATTGCTCCCAACTCTTAAAAATACATTTTTCTTCTAAGCATCATTACTCAAATGGATCTTTATGAAACTTGGGAATAATACGACTATCAACGGGTCCATGGGCTATCCTTTTTGCTTCTGTTCTATGGCAGGGTTGGAAATGGTGATGCAGTGACATATTTGGATCTGTCTCTTGTTTTGTGACCACACCAAGTTTGTTTTTGATTTTTGTAAGGAAATTGTGAAAGCTCACGATGTTACACTTACACATAGCTCTTCACACCAGAGGGTCGAAACAATGATCTCTTGGAGCTGAGCAAGTAGTGGTTGGCTAAAGATTAATACTGATGAAGCTTCCCATGGGAATCCCGATTTAGCGGCAACATACGGTGTTATTCGAGATAGTAATGGTGATTAGTTTCATGGGTTTTCACTAATTATTTGTATATGTTCTGCCCTTTAGCTAAGATGTGGGGTGTTTACTATGGACTATGGATTGCTTGGAATCAAGGTACTCGCTGGGTGGAGCTCGAGATTGATTCAGAGTTGGTGTTGGTTTCCTCAAGACATGGATTGTTGATTCACACCCCTTGTCCTTCCTAGCATGTTTGTGTTATGGCAGTATCTCCAAGGACTGGAGGTCCGCATCTCCCACATGTATATGATGGCTAATTGTCTTGCCAATAAATTAGCAAACTATACTTTTTCCCTTCCTTTAGGTTTTTATTCGTTTACTTCTCCACCTGTGGAGGTTTTCTCAATTTTTCTTGATGATGCAAACGGGTTTTCATTCATGCGTATTTTTGTTTAATTCTTTGATTTCTGAGTAAATCTTGGAGAGCTTTCTCAACCAAAAAAAAAATTAAAAGATTGAATCATCAAAAGAAAAAAATAAAGAATAGTCCTAAATATAATCTTCATCCTCGTACAAATTTTGAAACAGAACTATAACTTCATTGATCTTCACATGGTAGTTCGAGACAACATAGTGGACAAAAGTCACTACAATAAAATATAACATACTTAGCACTGAAAATATGCTATTATATGTCTTACATAGCGTTATCAGTAATGCTATGTTATCGGCAGCTATGGTAGATTTTTGACTTACGATGACGTTTTTTTAAGGAAGCTGTAATAGGTCATATATTATAACTTTTTTATTAGCTATTATTATCGCCTTTACAGTAAAATAACTACAATTCCGTTTTAGTGCTATTATAGTCGACACAATCATACATACAGAGAGTTTCCACAATCTCCTTCTACATTACTATTAGCTGTTCTCTATCAATAACTCGCTGACACAGCTTATTGAAAAAGGTACACAAGCGTACAATAGCTACCCTAGTACCTTTGGGTAACAAACCTCTAAGTGCAATCGGAAGAAGGAGCTGCATTAGTACATGATAGTTGTGTGATTTCAAACCTAAGACCTTACAGTCATCTAATGATACTCCTCTAGATATGTTTGAACAATATCCATTTGGGCCCTTGAAGTCAAATAATCTTTTGCAGAAAACTTTCTTCTCTGTTTTTGATTAAGACCATGGTGCTACATTTAAATAAGTTCTTTTTCCTTGTGTTTTAGGATGCAGATCCTTCCTATGACCTAATTCCTCTAGATCTTTCCGAGCTTGAAGACCGTCTTTAGACTTACCACAATGCAATAAAGTAGATACAATACTAGCACCCACATTTCTTTCAATATGCATCACATCTAATTGATGTCTAACCGGTAGTTCCTAGTCAATGTAGTAAACATAAACGAATTTAAGATGTAGCCAACTTGAAGTTTAGAGAAAAAGATAATGAATATAAAACAGATCGTACCTCTCAATATGGTAACTTGAAGAATATTGACCTTTTCTTCCACCTTGACAACTCCTCATCATCTACTTGTACTTTATCATCTCCTTCAGACTCACTTGAAGAATCTTCACAATCAGATCGTAACTCACTGTATTCAGTTATTTTCCTCTTACTTGCGGTCTTTTTGAAATTGCCAAAGTCATTCTTGAAATTTTTTAGTTTTTGAGAGAT
>OVBA01005629.1:0-19391 GCA_900406435.1 Lepidium aucheri
TAATAAGCAAAGGAGGACGAACAGATCACAGTTTTGATTCAGGACCTTTTTTAGATCTGTCTCCTCAGTCAGAACATCTGTTTATATATCATGTTGACTTGTCTCATCCAAGACATAGATGCCACGTGACTATGAGCGAGATTACATTTGAGTTCAGCTGTACAGGCTACGATGTCGCAACTGAAAAGCGCACTACAATCACGGGAAGTTGGGGTGTACAGATCATGACGGAGGAAGCTGATGGTAGCAGAAGCGAAGTGGATTCTTACCAGATTAGAGGCAAAAACAGTCACCACATAGATGGAGATGGAGATGAAGATGGAAACTATGAAGCAAAAGATCTCAAGTTATCTCAAGTTGAAAACATCAAAACCAGTAAAGATACAGGTCGTTGGAGTTGGCTTAGGAAGCTTGGTATGAAGGAGAAGAAGATGAATAAGACAGAGTAAGAATCCTCTTGGAATTTCAGAAGACAAATCAAGTTTTAGTACGTTCTTAGCTCTTCACACCATCTTCATAAAGTACCATCTCATAAATAATAAATTTATATATTTATGAATCACAATTTATGTATATATGAATTTGTGTTTGGTCTTGCAAAACCTTTGTGAGTTGGTGAATAATAATGCATATTAATTCCACTCTTTATGAAAATATGAGTGATCTTATAAACAAATTCCGATATTGTATCACCATTTCCATCGCACTCCTTTTTTGCCTTCAGTTTTATTACAGTTTTGTATGGTGTCAACTTTTACTTGTTTTTCCTCTGTGTTCTCATTTGAGCGTATTTCTTTCAGAAGTACAAACCCTTTACGTTGATGTTGGTTTCATAGTGAAGAAAAAGAAGAAACAGAACAAAATCTGATGCTAATGGATTGGAAAAATATGGACTTTCTATATTTACTTATGTAGGTCTCTGTTTCTACAACTAAACGTTTTGATCATACGAGACGTTACAGTGTCAGTCAATATCCAGTCAGTTTTACTCCTGCGTTAATATGAACAAACCACGTCTTAATATCATTGATGATGAAGATATTGCAGATCCAAATTTACAATATTAGTTAGTTTTGTGTCCGTTACCTTTAGTATGTCTGCTTTGAGCAACTTCCCCGACTTGAGACCGAGAAAGCGACCTGAGACTCATCAGAGACGCTGGAGTTAGTGGTGGGGGCGGTGGAGAGGCTACTCTGTTTTGGTTTCTTTCTGGCAAGGGTTGTTGAGCAGTGGCTCTCTGGTTTCTAGATGGTATAGAGAAGCTTCTCGGTACAACAAGTGGTGGAACCGGAAGTGGTGATGCTACAATGTTGGTTGTCGCAACTACATTGCTTCTTTCTTGATTCCACACTGTTACTGGTGCTGAATGACGAGTCAGACCAGGAGATTTGGAGCGCCTTGGTGGTGCAGTTTGACCTGGTGGTCTTGGGAGCTCATGAAGTTCGTTGATCCGTGGAGAAGAGGCAAGTGGAGGTGAAGCGGCAGGAGAGATTCTTGGAGAAGATGACTGAGCCTGCACCGGAACTGGAATTGGAAGACGTGTTGAGAATGGTTTGACCGGTCCAGAAAATGCATGTTCTGAAGGACGGGGAAGACGGGAATAGAGATTGTTATCTGCATCTTTATGAAAGGTTTTTATTGGTTCTAGCGGAGATGAATGCCATAAGTTTGCACTGTGGCTTGTTTGTGTGACGGGTTTTGTGAAGACTGATGAGGACTTTGAATCGACCGGAGTTGGTAATATGTAAGCATTTGCAGAAGGTGCCATCTGCCGCATCACTCTATCTGTTAAATCAGATTTCTTTTCCGGGAACAGTGGTGCTGAATAGCTGCTCGTTCTGTGATCTCGGTTTGGCATCGAGTGCTCTTCTCTATGATCTGCGTTTAACTGCATCAAAGAATAAGACTTCAACACAGAATCACCAATGCAGTTCACATAAAATTGAGAGTTCTCAAGTACATATACTGGTAAAGTTGATATGAACATCAAGAAAAGAACATACTGTTGCTGATCCTGCTGGTGACGACCGTTGAAACGAAAGATCTGTGTCATCCATCTATAGGGAAATAGAAATAAATGAGCTAACTTAAAAACGTATGAAGTTTATCTCTTCCAATTCTACATTTCAATATTCAATTTACCTTCATCGATCCATGTGGTATAGATATAAATTCTACTCTCTGCTCATTTGTAATGTAGTCAAAACTGAGTTCTCCATCTCTGTTAACAAGTCGGTCATCGTCATCATCACTACATTCCATTTCGTCCCCATGATCAGAGAGCTCACAGTCAATGTGCTGTCTCTCTGCAGCAATTTTGACTTGTTTCTCTACTGCCTCAAGTGATTTCAGACCAGCGACGAACATATGCATCTATGCAAACATAACAAAACGCATAAGAGACACTGATTGGGAAATTTCAGATTGGTTTTTTACATAGTAATTTTATTCAGGAAGTACCTGAGCAGTATGGTGGCGGGCAGCTTGTGTGAGGAGACTTCGAGCTTGTCCTTCCTTGAGAGATTTCAATCGGAACATGCAAAGAGTGGCCTCATCTTGTAGCTCATCACGAGCAGTCTCTAACTGACGACGAATAAGTCTCTCTCCTTTACTGCCTTTAAGTTGTACCTTGTCTTTCACATGCTCCACAATCATGTGCTTAACAACATCTCTGTAAATTAGACTCAGAGGTTAAGGAAAGATTTTAAGAAAACAAAAATGGACATTGCAGAACGTAACTGACCTCTTTTCTTCACATTGTTGCTTCATATCCTGAGAAAAAAGAAAAAATGAGAAATGAGAAAACTCGCAGTCTTTATTAAGGTTTTGCTTCATTCTCTTCAGCCTTTGTTAAGGTATGGCTTTTATATAAACTCTGATTATAAAAGACTAAAGCTAGGGCATACCTCAACGGTTCTAAGGTCACTGAGAAGTGACTCTGAAGGTCGTGTAATGGTCTTGAATATTTGAGAACGCTGAACGAAAAAGAGAGTGAAACAAGAACTTCCTCAGTTTGTTCACAATTACACTTTGCTTCATGGAAAGTACAAGATTTCAGTATACAACTTACATAAGTGTCGACGAGTTTCTGAAGCTCAAACTGAACTTTACCTAACGTTAGCAGAATTTCACCTGCAGAAAGAAACAACGTTACAGCATGGAAACAGGATAAACAAACGTCCATGATAGCTAAATCTTAAAAAGCTTACCACTTTCTTTATCATTATGAGGCGCAATTTGCTCTAAGCATGAACCCATTTCTCCCAATGATTCAGAGAATTCTGATAAAACCAAACAAAAGAAAAACAAATGATGAAGTAACCGTACACATTACAATCACAATGTTAAAGAACATCAAGCAATCAAATTTATGCAAGAAGCTGTAAAAGAGAAGACTGATAAGTTTATTTACCATATGCGCTATTAGCCATTGCAGCAGCTACCTCAAGTAATCTATCATAACACACTCTCATGTCTTGCATATCCTGAAAACAATAAAGTAAGCTATTAATATCAGCAAATCGCTAAAACTAGCTAAAACTATTTCTTCCAGCTCTAGTTTATGAGACATCAAATCACTAGCATCAGTTATAATTTCAATTTCAAAATTCTCCAAGAGCTTACACTGAACCTACATGACAAAAAACGCAATTACTTCCATAACAAAGTCTAGAAAACTAGTACCTAATGAACAAAGTTCCATAACTGTAAGTCCTTAAATTTCCAATTAGGATGATTTTCGATCGAAATTGTTGCCAGAGAAACTCGATCGAAGTAAGAAGAACATCAGCACATCAATCTTATCAATCAAAATCCTACTTAAATCCCCACGATTCCGCAAAACCCAAGTTAAACTTTTGAAAATCCAGAAACTAAAAATCGAGAGAAAATAATTGAAATAAGGTAAAATTCACCTTCGCAGCTCGAGCAAGCCCTTCAATTTGTGCAGTGGGAAAAAGCTCTCCAACATCAATCGCATCAGCTTTAGGCAATGCGAATCTCCTAAGCCTTCCAAACGAAGCTTTCATCATTATTACCAAAGAGAACAAATCAAAACCCTAAAATACCCAACAAAATTAACAGAAAAATTGCTCTAAGAAAATCGGAGCTTCCAAAATCTATGAGTTCAAATAGAGAGAAGAGTGGGGATTTCAACAAGAATGGTGAAATGTATTCAACGACATTGAAGGAAAGGAGAAGAAAAGCTAAAAAGGTTTATTGTTGATTTTCTGGTCAACAGATCGAAACACCAGAAAGACGGAGACGAGACCGAGATTAGGAAGAAGGAATCTCACGCGTGTAGAGAAGAGATTTAACACGTGGCGTAATCTTAACGGATTATAAAGTTAAAAGATGCGATTCACAAAAGTCAAAAAGTCAAAAACATTTTAATGACTAAGTAGTTTCAGTTTGACCAGATGTTTAATTTGGTCAAACATATCTTCCCTTTTTCTCGTCAAAGATTTTTTTTTAAAAGATTTAAATATTTAATTATAAATTATATAAATGTGTAGTAACGTCAAACAAATAATGGAACAGAGATCGAAAATTTGCAGGATAGTTAATCATTGACTAGTATTATAGGAGCAATATAACGCAATATTTGATTATTTTTCAAATTTTATTTATTTAGGTTATTAGATTCGTGTAAATATTTTATAATATTAGTATTTTTGAGATATTGATTTAATGATTGTAATCAAACCAAAATTAATCTGTATCCAAAAAATTAAACTCAAATTTAAACGGAAACTAAATCAAGAATCAAATTTTAGTTTTCTAGTGTTTTTTATTATTGTTGTTTTTAATTTTAAAATTTTATATAAAAATACCTTTAAATCCGAAATTGACATATATCGATCCGAACTCTATCAAAAAAAATAAAAATATTTGAGTAAGTCTTAAATCAAATAAATCAAAATATTTAATTAGAGGAACTAAACCCAAAAAAATACCATAAATGAGTCTTAAATCTATGTACCTAGAAAACCGAGTCTAAACCGAACTTAAACCTAATCAAGAATCGAATTTATAACCGACATATTTATATTATTATTTTGTTTTTTTAAAAAAATTTATTAATTTTAAAATTTTATATATAAATCTATAACAAAATCTACCTTATACTTATTTTTAAGGATTGTTACAAATCATATGTTAATTTTTCCTAAAGTTTATAACATGATCAAATGAAAATCTTCCTGGCCTTTATAGATTTTGTATGAAATGGCGCAAATTAGCGAGATAAGGGTATGATTGGCGCAAATTAGCGAGGAGGAAGGTTCGTATGCAGACGCATGTTGTGGGACTTCTGTATTAGCGAGGCGGTGAGTGTCTGAAATCGTTTTTTTTTTTTGACCAAAAAAAAATCTTATTCGTTTATGAGCTGTTTTTCATATATTGGTGGTAGTTCAATCTGATTCGATTCACATAACCAATCACATGTTTTACATGTAGTTAACATCATTAATTTAACGTTTGATTACACTTGAAATTTCAAACTAAAATGAAATGTTTTGCGGTTTAGTTTTTGTATATCAATGTTAAATTATGGTTGGATTTTGTCGATGTAAATGTTGAAAAGAAAAAAAATAATTCATGAAATATATAGTTCATGTGGTTTGGGATAGTTTAGAAATATTTGTGCTAGATTTTACCACATTTTTTTCTATAACCCGGAGATTTTTATGAGTCATGTAGTCTAATTTTTGGAATCCATGTAAATTCATGTGTTTTTTTGCTAATGGAATGGATCTTATGCCAAAAAATAGTTTTTTTTTTATTTCTTAACAAGTAACTATTAAACCGACAACAGACTAATTTATAGCTTTTCCAATGTATGTGATGCTCTTGGTTCGTGATTACCAATGTATTTCCGAAAGAATTAGCATTTTTTCAGTTATCTCTGGTTCTCAAACACCAAAGAAACTACATACACACGTTTACGACTCTTTCTTCAAGCCATATATCGTGAAGCATGCAGATGAAGTTGATCGTAACTTGATGGTAGTAAAGACTTAGAGCTGGAGATATAGCAATGATTTATCTCCAAAAAGCAATCAGCCATGGACAGAGATTAGATTCTTTAAGATCTTGCAGTATATTACAGAGAACAGTCAACACAAAAATCTCAATCTGAGGTAAAACAACACCTGAACCTAATGATCTACTTCTTACTGAGACATAAAACATATCCACTCACTAAGCTATAAAGGTCGAATTTAGAGAGAATAATGTTGTAATATTAGATAGATATTTTGGAGACTAAGTTTAATGTGTTGGAGGCTAAGTTTTGTGTTTCCTATATAACGTAATCCATACAAAGAAAACGAAAATCACAAATCATTCAGCAATCTCTTACCTTAACATCTATCTAATATTGCAACATTAGTCTTCTTATAGACTTCATGAACAAAACAGTCTGTGTGATGAAAAAGAAACCATTGACTATAACACACGATATGCCTCCTCGAGATGTAAGTGGTATAACCTGACATTCGAAATACCACAACAGATGTATCATGCATGTTTATTGGACATGATCGTGAACTTTGATACTATGATAAATTATGGGGTTCAAACCCAAAATCAACTGGTAATAAATAGATGGCTTGTGGTTATGTTTTTGTCAACGACAATATCAATATTGAGCCATATGGCCGACCCATTATCCTAATTCCTACATAAATCTCGTAGGCGGTGAAACTCGATCTCTAATTGTGCAAGTGCGCCTGCCTTTAGTGGTCTTACCACCAACCACTAAATTAAGGGCCAGTTGCAGCTTGTGTTTAATTGCATTCTAACAGTGTTATACTTCTAGTTTTTTATTTGGAATGAATCATATATCGTTAGTGTCACTCTCATAATGTAAATTTAATAAGAAAAAGAGAAAGATTTAACTTTTGTTCATAATGATAAAAGTATATAATCAAGGAACTGATGAAGGAAATCTCAAGGCACCAAATAAGGCCATATGTTACCAAAGCTTAAGGTGTATCAGAAAGTGAAGTTATAACATTTTCTGCTTCTTCTTCTTCTCCAGGATCAGATTCAGATTCAACTAAGGACAAATTACCAAACTCAGGCTTCATATTCTCACAAAAGATATGGCACAAAACCCAATCAGTTTCTACAATTGTTTTTGGTAGACTAATCTCATCCATAAACCAATTGTATTTTGGAGTTTCTTCTTCTTCTTCAAACAAAATTTCACTGTCGGATTCTTTTTCGTTCTCAATGAAACTATATGAACGCTTAATACCAACTAATTCACCATTGTTGTTTGGACCAAACACATCTGTTTGTTCTCCTGTTGGTTTCCAGAGATTATAAGAGTTTATAGTTAATTGCTCTGCAAGTTTTCTGTTATAGAAGTACATATGATCTTCTCTTCCATAGCCTGAAAAGTATAAAAAACAAAGAAAAATAATGAAAACAAACACTGAGTAAATAGTAAAGTTAATTCAATTATAAAGTTTTAAAAATCTTATAAAGTTTAATATTTTTAAAACTATTAAATAATATATTTTTTTATCATCAATTAGATCGATAAATTAAGTTTGATCCATAGTCTATAACCAACTATAATGTAGTGAAGAGTATTCGAACTCTGATGTCAATTTAAATAGTTTGATCATCCTAATCACCAGACTGAGAAACTCGGCAAATAATATTTTAACAATTTTTAAAACTATTAAGTAATGTTTTTTTGTCACCAATTGAATCGATAAAATTTGATTCATAGCCTATAATCAACTATAATGTAGTGACCAGATTCAGACTATGATATCAAGTCAAATAGCTGAATCATCTTAATCACAAGAATGAGAATACGTACTTTCATTGAAATTTTAATGTACACAATTATTTATTCAAATTTTAACAATTTACCAATTTGCCAAAAGATCATAATAAACCATTCTATTTAAGCTCAAAATATTAATAGAAGAGTTGAGAAAAACATCACCAGGTAAATCACGAGGATGTCTAGTGAAGATATCAAGACACTCCTCAGGTATTGTTCGAGCATTCATAGGCAAATTCAAAGCTTTATGTTTTAAAAAGTAATTAGCCATCTCAAAAGCTGAAGGACGAAACCTCATTCCAATTGGCAACTCTTTATGTGGCATTGTTCTGCAAAAACATTGAAAAAAACGACAATTTATTAGCTTCAATGAAAATTACTTACTAATCCATGTCTTGTAATGAAAGAGAATCTCTTAATGAAGAGTTTGGTTCGAGAGCTTCTAAGAAGATTACTTATTTATATAAGTTCTTTTTGTTTAGAACTTATTCTATGACTTTGTCAAGAGACAAAAAAAACTCTTTGTCTTTTTGATAAAAACCAAACTTTATTTATAGAAGACTAATTAGAATTCCTATTCCTATTCGACATGCAAATCCAAGTATGTTTCCTAAACTAAATATGTTTATCGATCTCCATGCAATGCCTGTTAATGAAAGGAAATTTTTACTAATTGATGTTATGAGATCTACTTATTTATGGCTGGAAGATTTATCTTTCTCTAGAAATATATAATTTCTATAAATTACCAAAAACTTTTACAGAAAAAACGATTTTGCTAGGACTATATTTAGAGATTTTTGATAAATTTACGTTTAGGGTTTGACTGATCATTGTTCTTCTTGCTCTAGAAAGCAATAATATTTGTCTAGAGCATTAAAAGTAATCCAATGATGCTCTATTTTTAACTGTTAATACTTTTAAAAACCAATTTTTGTTTATAGAAAACTTTTTTAGACAAAAATCTAGAACTCAAGTTTATGAGCTTTAAGAAATAAAAATGTTGTTGATCTCAATAAAAACACAAAATTGCCGTCTTTAACAAAGAGCCAAAGATGCTTTAACTAATCAGCTATTTAGTTCTAGTATCAACAAAAACTGAAATAGAAAAAAAAACAAAAAAAAAACAAAAAAAACGTTAAAGAAAAAATCAGAAAAATGTCAACCGTACAAAAGATAAACGAATACCCTCATGTATTGTCCGACTTTTCATTGACAAATTCAAAGTTTTAAACTTGCAACTAAACCGTACAAAAGATAAAAAACAACAAAATAAATAAAATGATATGTAATTTTTTTTCTTAAGAGATAAATCGTCTGTGTCAAATTTGTACAATTTTTGAATCCAAAGATAGAGAGTATTGCAAAAAAACCTACATTGAAATTCATAAATTATTTAACTACATCTACGTACCTTTACTTTTGTAGAAAAAATTAACAGGTTCTTTCTTTTTATCGCGCCTAATTAGAAAAAGAAATGTTTGAGCCTAATTACAAAAGGAAAGTGTTTGAATATATAGAGAAGTCTAGAATATTTTTAGCATATCTATATCTCAATAAAATTCAAATTTTTGTTAAATAAGACTTAATTTTATATATATATATATATACATATATGATAGAGATCATCTTAACTACTAAATTTTTTGAATTATATTGTCAATTTATTAAGACGAAATATTAGTTAAAGAAATTAAATTAAATTATACTAATTTTGATGAAAACGTAGCATAACGAAATTTGGATTTAAATTGTGAGTTGTGAATACAAATATAGGAAAACAATTATTAAATCAAGTATGTATAGAACATAATTAGTCTTTAACGAAAAAAAGCAAGTATAATAGAGATTTATTCTCTCTTTTTTTTGTCATTGAGGAACTGAATCAATCATTTTTTATTTATTATTATGTTAAAAGAGACTTTGTATTGTGGCTATTCGAATTGGATTCTTGAATTTGATACTGAAGAGAGAAAAAAAAACGAATGTCCTTTGTTTTCTTCATAGTTAAGGCAGAGTAGAGAGAGCAATGAGTTATTAAAAAGGTGGGTTCAAAGACAACTTACGGATTAGGAATTAGTTTTATCTAACCGGGAATTTGATAAGGCCTAAATCGGTTAATTACTATGTTCCGATTGGTTACAAATATGGTAAAACGTTATATTGGGTGTTTATTTATTTTTGAATAATTGGATAGAAGATCCAATTCTTAGCCTAACTCTCATCCCAAAATTTTTTTTAAAGTTTTTATAGTAGAAATTAAATTTTAGTGTCAAATCATTAACTGCATCATCGTAACCACCAGACTGAAATCAACTTAACTATTATGTGTTTATTTAAAGTTGAAGATAATTACATAATTTTTTTAAAAAAAGTTGTTAAACTTAAAGGTATCTTGTTTAAATTTAAATCAATATATTATTATCTTTTGGATAAATATAATTACTTAAAATCGTAAATTATCAAAACTAAGAAAAATTTGTATTATTTTAACGTATTATTTGTTAGTAATTTTTATGGAATGGTGATAATTATATATTTTCTTACGATCAGCGTAAAATAAAATTACTATTTATTTAACACTATTATTCATCTATTTTGGACTATGATGATTACAATTTTGAAAATTAAATTGTAATATTACATACGTACTTGATTATATTATGTGTTAATTTTATATATTATTAACAAAAATTATCAAAAATATATGAAATTTTTGTTTTAAAATCGATAAGAACGGATTCATAGGATTTAACTTAAACACAATATTGTTTATGATTTTAATTGCCAAAACACTATACTAATAAGATTTATAAGGCACAAAAAATTATTTTTGATATTATCTCAACACACTTCTGAAAAGATAATATCAAATTTTAAAATCTTGAGCAATTTTCGATGCAATTCGATATATCAAAGTAGTATATAGTTCCGAAAATTTCTGAATAACAAACAATAGTTAATTTTCTTGTAAGTGGTTAGTAGTAAATCCACTAAAAAACAGACGCACATGCACCCAGAGATCAAGTCCCAACGCCTATAAGATTTATTTAGGAATTTGACTAATAGGTCGATCATTGTGGCCCAATATTAATATTGCCGTGAAAAAAAAAATTAATTTTCTTTTGTATAAATTAATTTCATGTAAAAGAGTAAGAACGTTACATAATTATTTACATATTAAGATATTGGGCAATACACAAAAAAGAAAATAAAAAATCAAGATAAATTAAAATCATCAAAATAAAAAATAAGAAGAAAAGTGGAAATGATGTTATCATCATTGCTGTATCAATTGAGAGAGAAGCTTGAGAAGAAAAGAAATCTCCTTTTGAGAAAACTCAGGTCTTGTAATGGCATTATCACCATCCTTGGAAGATGATGGTAATGATGATGATGATGGTAATGGTGGTCTTATCATCATAAGTGTTGTGGACTCTATAATCTCTTCAACAAAATCAACAATCACTCCTTCAATTCCCATTACATATTGCATGTACACTGCCTCTCCCACATTGCTGCAACACAAAAATTTGATCAGATTCAAAAGCAATAAAGCTTCAGTGCTTTAGACTTTAGTGTTCATGAATTGGTTGAAGAAAAGTTAAGAAGCTTTACTTGAGTTTTCCGTATGTGAGGAGAGATAGGTTAGATTCTTTGATCTTTGTAATGGCTGCTGGGTTTCTGAATACTCCTCTGACTTCTGAAACAATGCCTTGAAGACTTCCTTCCAAGCAAACTTTAATGGCTTCTTCGAGTGAGTTTCTTCTCTCGTCTTTATGAATCGTGTTTCCCACATCAGTCAGAAAGAAAACCTGGGTTCAGTTCAAAAGATAGAATATATTAGCAGTTGCATCAAATGGAAGCATTTGGTGAAAGATGTGTATGTGGTTATCATTGGACAGATAATGAAGTAGTAAAATTGCTAATTCAAAAGTCAATGTAGCTATTTGGCATTTATCAAAGAGATAATGAGAATGGAACATACAGGGTAAGTGCTCTGCAGTTCCCTAACAAGCTTTGCTGCATCTGGTTGGAAACTTGAGAAGATTACTGGTCTATCTTTAGCATAATCAGATACAACCTGTAGTTTTTGTCACACAATGTTAAGAAAGAACATTAAGAGCTTTATATACACCGAAGATCTATTGGACCATAATAAGGAACTAATAGTATTGTGCATACCTGCAGAACTGCTCTCAAGACATGGACAAGAAACTCTCGCTCATAGACTGTATGATCATCGAATTTCAACTCGATATTGAACCCGAGAGTTTGTTCAACTTGTTCGAAAGCTTCTTGCAACGTGCAAAGAGAATCATCCAAATCAACGTCCCATTTCAATACATTACCATCTTTGGATTTCCTCATCAAGGTCTTTCCTAGTTTTTCAGTTTCCTTCTGAGGTCCATAAAGAAGGAACTCAGACAGACTCAGATCCGTCACTCTACTTTCAGTAACAATACCCTGATCACAATAACACAAACACCAGATCCATTAGTCAAGATCCAGAAAACCAAATCCCAGATCTTATCTAACAAGAGGTGAAATAGACTCACATTTTCTTCAGAGTAGATGAAATCGTCGTGGAAAATAACAGGACAATCATCTTTTGTCACCTACAAAAGAAAAACCACAAAGCTCGTCGTTTCACTTTTCCTGGAATGCTTTCATGGCCATCTTCTTCAATCTTCTTGTTCTTATTTTTTCATATCAATTTTCTAAGAAACTATAGATAGTATCTTCTTCTACAAACCCCAAGAAAGATAAGAGATCGAAATCAGCATCTCCTTCCACAATATACATAAATCCCAACCGATAAGGTATTCAAAACCCTCTTAATCATAAAATCCTAAAGTTGACTACAATTTCGAGATCGTATCCAAGAGTATAGATCAGAACTACAAACCTGAACATCAAACTCAATAAAATCGATGGGATATTTAGCGGCGGATTTGAATGAGAGAATAGAATTTTCCTTAACACCTCTCGTTCTCCGATCAGAAGATTGCAACACATTCATACCATTTCCTCTATGTCCAATCACCGAAAATCCAGGCAATCTAAACGGTTTCGATTTATTCAAATCTACACAAAAATCAAAAAGAAATTTATAAGAACAAGAAACACAGCAACAACGAAGAAGACGACGACATAGACGAATAGAGATACATACCTTCGGATAATCCGTAAACAGAGTCCGGGAGGCTAGGGACGTCGGAGACGAGAACAGTTCGAAGAGCCATTGTTGAGAGTAGAGAGAAAGAGAGAGAGAAGGGCAAATTAGGGATTTAGAAAATCTGTATTGACGTTTTCTGGTTTTTGTGAAGAGTATATATATAGAGCTAAAAGGAGCTGGATCTGCGCGTTCGAATATTCCATTCCACGTCAGCAAATATACCTTCCTTGGTAGTTCTTCCCGCCTTTTTTGGGATCTGGTACGACAAGGAGTACGGTTCACATATAACACGTGACATTGAGTCATTGGAGATAATGTTTTCTTTTTGCATAGCTTAGTCACTTTCGATATGGAAATTTTGGAATTTTTCTAAACTTAGTGAGAATATGCTTTTATTTTCATTGGAAGATTCCTGTGTAAATAGAAAAAATACAAAATTCAGACCCAACAAAAAATAGGGAAATGTCAAATTAAATAGTAATTTTTTGTGGAACACTTGTCAACATAATACAGCTAATTTTTAAAAATATGTGAAATTTTATTGTATTTATTGAGAATCTTTTTAGCAAAGTAACATAAAATTACTACTAGATTTTGATTTTTAGTAATAAGTTCATTTTAAAAATATAAACGATAGATTTTGATTTTGGGTATATATATTATCGATTTGAGTGCAACTAACTTTTAGTCCAGTGGCTGGTAATAAATCCACTAAAAGGTAGGTACACATGCATTTAGGGATTGATTCTCACCGCCTACAAGATTCATGTATAAATTTGGCTAATGGACCGGCCATTGTGGCCCAATATTAATATTGTCGTTGACAAAAAATTTTTTTATCGATTATAGTATTTTGTCGGTTTGGTTTTTCGAATAAAGATCATTTTCGGTTTAAACTACATGTCTCTAAAACAATATTTTTAAAAAATATTCCAAAATATTAATACAAGATTTGAAAAACAATCAAAACAATCAAATTTCACATTATAACGCGGGTATAATTCTAATTTAGTATAATTCAAAGTTACTACAATCAAATATGTGTCTTACACGTTTTATTTTAATTGATATTGTTTTACACGTTTTATTAATGGTAATTTACTTATTTTTATCTGAAAATTCTTCAGTTTCGTGTTCTTTTTTCGTCGATCAGTTTCGTGTATAAACAGAATCTGAAAATGGAGATTTGTAATAATGTGATGCAAGCTAGTAAAACAACTGTAACATGGAATAATATATAGTAGTTTTTAATATAAAAATAAGATTACAATATAAAAATATATTGTCCAAGGAAAATCTGACGTGTAATAATGTAATATAGACCTGTCAAGATAAGGAGAAAGTGTATTAATGGTTTGGTAATGAGTCATGAATGAGATCAGATCTGACAACATGTGACCTTTTGCGACTTGGTTCCACGTCATTAATGTGTTTATTTATAAAACTATAAATGGAATATTCAAAACCGAACAAGTGTCGGGTCAAGTCCAATCCGGTAGGTAATATAGTTTGGTAGTTTGATATTTTTTATTGTTACGGCCCACGAGAAAGATCATTTGCCCCAATTTAATGTATCGGCCCAAATGACTGAGACTCAAAGCTAATATATATTTCCTCGTCAAATATGTTTTTTTTTTTTCTCTCATTAAAATACATAGGTTATAAGATTTTTGTTGGTGAGCATAATATTTTGTTTTTGCTAGTGGCAGTAAGTCCAAAAGACATATATATATATATATATGGTTTAGTGATAATGACCATTTTTGCAGTGTTCTGGCATCAAAGTTCAATTCCTTTATATGCAAAATGAAAGAAAAAAAGGTTGGCTATTGATTGAGCTTTTGTCGATCCCATTATTAATAGAAAGAATGAGTAAGGTTAACAAAAAAAAAATTTACCAATCAAAGCCTTACCAAAATATGTGAGTATACTTACAAATTTTAGTCTATGGAACAAAAATTAATTTGACTAATAACTAAAATTATTCAATTAAATTTTGAAGTATATATAAGCTGGAAAAATCTTTTATCTAATGATTAACTCTGTTCTTGTTAGATGATCTAGTTAGCTTACTCCTAATTTAGTTAGACACAAAGTTGTGAATTTGAATTACATCTAATTTCAGTTAGAGAACTTAATTTACGAATCAGACAATTGTCGATCTAATAATTGCTTGTTTACAAAAAAATAAAATAAAAACTCTTTACTTCTGTTACAGTCTCTACTTGATACTGTGCCCAAAACAAAAATTTTGAAAAAAAAACCTTACATATATTTTATCACTAAGTCTATTGCTGCAATGATAAACACCACATCTATATATACTTAATCGTTCTACATGCAATGTAAGATTGTGTAATATGGTCCCAAATTTTAGGGTATTTTTTGTTTTTCACAAAAAAAATGTAACTTGTGTATTTATGAAATTTGTATTTTCCAATAAATTTAATTGGAACCGACGTAACAGAAGAACCATTAATGATAAATAGTGGGAAGCAGAGCAATCGGCTATTAATGGCGGAAGACAAAAGCCATTAATTGTTTTCTTCCTCACCTGCAAACTCCCATTTCTCTTCTTCTTCTTCTCTACATTTATTACTCTGCTTCTCTCTCTGTTTTCGTTCTCCGTGCAATACGCAAAAATTCAAAATTCATGTCGGAATAGAAAATTTAAAGTTTTTAAAAAGACACAAGAGAACACATAATCTAAGAAACTGCAAACTTACTGATCTATGTTACAACACTTGACAAGTACTTAACTTAAGATTAGTTTCATATCCAACTTTAGCTAACTAATCATGGGTTTGATCCAAAATATTGGATTCTGAACCAAGTTTGATTATCTCGCAGTCTTGACTTTTCAATCCCTGTGAATTTGGAACATAAGAAGGATTCATGGATGTGGAGTTATGAACTGAAGACAATGATGATGATGATGATGATAGGTTAAGGTCAAGGTTTGGTTTTGATGGTGGAGCTGCAAAAACTGGGATCACTGATCTGATTTGAACTGCTGGAGCCAGATTATAAGGGTTTACACTACAACTTCCGATGAAATTGTAGCTGTTGTTGTTGGAGAAGAGCAATTGGTTACTGAATCTGTTTGTTGATTCATTGAGTTTGGTGATGATCATCTCTGTTTCTGGCTTAGCTTCTTGTGATGATTTGCCTTGAAGATTTGTTATTAATGGCAAAATTCTGGAGGATTTAGGTGGTGGTTGGAGATTCAGAGAGATGAAACTGTTTTCTTTGTGTTGTTTCTGTGTTGTTGATGATGATGAAGGTTCATTGGTTAATAAATTGATCCATCTCAATCTCTCAATCACATAATCCTTGTTTGTATCTTGTTGACTTGTTCTTCTTCTCCATTGGTTTGTTGTCTCTCTTCTTCTTACTCCTTTAGGTTTAAATCTCGAGAGTACTCTTGCTACTGCTTCTTGTTCCTTCTCTTCACCATTTTCCTTTTCTCCCATAGAATCCAAGCTTGACACTACACAACACAAAAACAAAAGAGATGGATTCAATTAGAGAAGTGGGAAGCTTTTTGGGGTTTATTGAACAACTTGGTAGAGAGAATTGAGCACTTTTTTTCAAAGAAGACCAAGCTGCAATGGCTGCGTTTTTCTCAGCTTGTTTCTTTGTCTTTGCAGATTCTCCTGTAAAACTCATCCCAGCAAGTTTCACAGTGCAAGAGAAAGCAGGGAAGTGACAAGATCCTGATCTTACACTTGTGTACATTGGTAGATCAAGACCAGCTCTATGTGCTGTCTCTTGAAGCAGGTTTTTGTAAATCCCTGTCTCATCCTTTGAAATAGAGTGACATGAAGGATATAAGAACAAAACACACAAGAATATGAACAAAACTCAGAGAAAAAGGGGCACAACTCACAAGAATCTTAGCAGTTAAGGATTTTGAAGGGACTCTAGAGGAAAGGACATTAAGGGAAACTTCAGCAGCTGCATGCTCAGCTTGTCTGAGAGTAGAACAGTAAGTAGGACTTTCAAATATCTCACCATTGAAGTTAACAGAAGCTTTGAATCTTGGAGCATGGTCTGGTCCTTCTCTTATACAAGTATATGATGGTAAGTTGAAACAGCTTCTCTGTGCAAGCTCTTGAAGCTGATTCTTATACATATTGTCAAAAACTACAAATTTCTGTTGGTTGGTCTTAAGAGAAAACAAAGGAAAAAACCTACTTGTTGAAATTTGGTATCTAAGGTTTGGCTATTTATTGTCTGAAAGTAAGATTAAAGGAGAGATAAAGAGAGTTTTTTTGCAGAGGTTTTTGAGCTCTTACTCACATGGTAAGGTACTAAGGTTCTAAATAAAGAAGAGTACAGGATGATAAAACAGTAATAGTGACATTTCAATTGAAGTATGGTTCGTCTTTTTATATAATTTATAACATGTGCATACAAATTACACTTATGAGCAACCCTATTGACTCTCTTAAATGTCTTTGTCTATGGTCTTTGACTGGTCAGTTACCTTCATCCTCAGTTTATAAACAGTCAAAATTATTTGACAAAGATGATTACTTGACCATTTTGTTGTATTTTCATTGTGTTTTGTCTTTACTTCAATATCAAACACCTTGAAGCCTTGTGTTTATATATATCAAAATGGTAAATTTTCAGAGATTGACTAATTTAATGTCAAAGGTTTATATAAGGACCATTGTTAGATCCTTAAATCTCTTCAACCAGAAAAATTGGCTTGTGAATTTCATATCAAACATTACAAGCCTATAATGGTCCTTACTCCTTATAAAATACAAATCCAGTGAGTAAGAAAAGGTTTTAGGGTTATTTTTGCATTTAATGCAGAGTCCTGCTTCAGTGTAAGAGTTGTATGGTCCTTTGGTCCACAGATCTGAAAACTCAGTTTCAGCAATTTTATCATATGCAACAGTTATAAGTACAATATGAAAATTGTCTGTATTCATTGTGTTTTCTCATTCTGTGAAAGACATAAATTACATAAACATTCAACAATTCAACTGTCTGAACACAAGTAGAACAACATAACACAAACATAACTTTTTGAAAATCACAACAATTCACAATTGATTTTCATGTAAACACAATGAAGGTGAAGAACAGAAAGAAAACACCTCTCAGTTTTCTCTTAAGCTTCTTTCTAAGCTCTTCTTTCTGATATGGCTATAACTTCTGGTGACATTTCCCAGTTTGAGCTCCTTGGATGAATGTTTGGCCTATTGATGTGTTCATTACCACGCCCTATGGTGCTAATGTCCGGTGATAACTCGTTTAACTCATTGTCATCAACATGAAAACGTTCATTGTTTTCACCATTTTTCTCTTCACCTTGTTCAGCCATTGCCCAAACGCCCTTCCTCCCCATTTCAATCTCATCATTGGCTTTTCCCATGTTTGGACTCATGAAACCACCAACAGCTGATCTTGGGGGCATTGGTGTTTCCCTTGGAATCATAGCCCTGAAGTTGTTCTTCGAAGGAGGTATTGGCGAAAAAAATACTTCTTTAAAGTTATCAACTACTCCTTTGTTATGAGGGTTACTACGCCGGTCATAACTGTATCTGAAATTCTCATATGTAGTCTACAAAACAAAGGAATATTAGCGTTTACTCGTGCATGGTGAATGAGACAGAAGGCAACAGATTATGTACCTGGTTTGTGCTGATGAGATAGAGATGGAAACCTGTTAAGCCTCCAACAAACCACATCGATATGAATGTGTAGATTATCAGAGCAATGGAAGCAGGAGTTTTGAGCATTGCTTTCCAGATACTTATATCTTCAGATTCTTTAATCTTCTGTATATAGACAAAGCAAAAGGCCAACACATAGATACACAGAAGAGTTGTGGAGAAGATAAACATGAAGAAGAATCGATAGTTCCTCTGCAAAATCCAAATGAACATGAGATGAATAATAGACTTATGGCAGAAACTAAAGTACAGGAAAACAGAAAACGGAGAAACTTACTTGAGCAATACATTGACCAACCCAAGGACAGTGATGGTCAAACCTTTCCACACAGTTGTTGCAAATCGAACAATGTGAGCAGCGAGGTGGTCTATAAAGCATGCAAGTATCACAATACTTGACCTTAAATATAATTCCATTTAGTTCTACTTCTTTAACTCGAGGCAATCTTGGAGTTTGGCCCAAAGCTGTGTTACCATCAACAACTTCTGGCTCTGGAGGGTGAGAATTTCTTGGGACAATCCCTGGATCTCTTCCAGATGTAAGCATCAAAAGAATCAAATCCTGAGAGAAGCATTGATTGTAATTAGTGAGCCAGTCACAGAAGATTCACAATGCAAAGCAAAACTTACTACTTAAATAAATGGTGAACACAGTAGCAACGTATGACAATGCAAAGCAAAACTTTGTACTCACATAAATGGTGAACACAGTAGC
>OVBA01005630.1:0-19386 GCA_900406435.1 Lepidium aucheri
AGCACCAGATCGGATCTTCTTCTTGTTGGGTGTGTATCTGGAGGATCCGATAGTGAATTGATGCGTTCTTGGGCTTGTTGGAACCATGAAAGGCCCAAAAATATTCTCCAAGTGGTCTGGCGTGAAGTCCGTTTCTGAGCTGGGCTGTGTAGCTTGATATTTGGCATTGTCGGGATTAAGGCTTTAGCACAGAAGGTCCAACTTCTAAAACCCATAACTTTTGGCTCCGAGCATCTTATGAGCTGATTCAACTTGTAGGAGTTAACTGGTTGAGTCTGGAATCCATTAAAATTTACCTCATGGATTAATTCGCTCTGTAGCATNACTGAATTGGCTTTGTAGCATCTGAAACGTATTAATAAGTGATTGTATATCTCCATCAGATCTATTGAAGATCTTCCAAGTTGTATCTTCAATATCTTCTTCATATGAACTCCTTTTGAAATGATTATTCTTCGAGGCATCTTCAATACGGGTTAAGTGAGTGCTCCAAGTGTTTGTTGAGCTGTAACTTGTGATATTGACCTCCATTTGAGTTGAAATCCACTCGCTGGTCTCCATAGCTCTCGTTAGTTGCACGCTTCCATGATCCATGGTTAGGAAAGAGTGATCCGGCTTGGTTATGGTTATTGGAATTGCATCAATTTTTGATATCGAGTTTTTTCATAACCCATGACTTAGCTGTGGCGATTGTGAGGACTAAGCGAATAGTTGTTGTCTTTATCACCAGACTGAATGTTTCACCATATTAAAGTCCATATTGTTGCACGTACCCTTTGGTGACGAGACAAGCTTTGTAGCGTTCAATACTTCCATCAGGATTGTATTTTTTAGTAAAGATGCATCGACATCCTACCAAATTTTGATGTGCATCTACTGGTACCAAGTTCCATTTGTGATTGAGAATTTGGGCATCGAATTATGCAGATGCAGTTTTCGTCAATTCTCTTCCTTCAATACTTGATTTATGGTAGTTGGTTCGATGTTCTGTTTCACACTTGCAACAGAGAGAGCAAATTTCTTGTTCGGCGATTATTTTTGGGTCATATGGTCATTTTATGTAGATCTTGGTTTGGTGGCTGATTAGAGTGTGGTGTGTAACATTTGTGGGGATGTTGGGCTCATTAACATTGGTTGTTGAACTGGCCTGGTTTTGAGTGGGGTTTGTATTTGTAGTTAGGCTGAGTTGTGGGATTCAACCCATTCTCAGTGTGATCCGTGGGGTAATTGACGTGTATTCAGCTGGGCCGTGGGTTGGAGCCCATTTTGATTTGGAGTATTTGGCTCAAAAGAGGAGGGAGAAGAGAATGTGTTATTGAGAGAGTTAGAGGGCGATACCTGAGTGATGTATACGGTGGTTGTGAGAGAGTCATGTCATGGTTGTGGTGGGTGAACATCTCTGTTCTGGGTTGTTGTGGAGTTTCCGGTTGCAGAAGCGGTAGACGTGTTGGTGGTATCGATGATGACTGAGTTTCAGTGGTCACGTCTAATGTATTTTGTTGTGCATGAGTTATATGGAGGAAGGGAAAGATGGTTTCATCAAATTGAACTTTGCGAGATGTGTATTATCAGCCGATTTCAGGATGAAGATGAAAATATGCACTTTGTGTCGGTGAATAGCCTACAAATATGCATCGCAAAGATCGTTCCTAGAGCTTATTCATTGTGTAGGGTCACAACCATGGGAAACAGAGACAACCAAAAATTCTGAGTTTCTCATAGTGTGGCGTTTGGTGAAAGGGCTTATGATAGGGTGGTTGCATTGAGAAGATAGGCGTGGGTTGTTGAATGATTAGGTACACTGAGGTTGCAAACACATACGACCAGTAGCCTTTTTGTATAGAAGCTTGTGAGAGTAATGTTAGTCCAGTTTCAATGATATGACGATGTTTCCTCTCAAAGATACTATTGTGCTTCGGTGTGTGTGGCGGAGATGTGAGGTGAGAGTTGTCATTGTCTGTGAGAAATTCTTTGAGAGCCAAATATTTCCCACCATTATCCGAGAATAATGTTCCAATTCGTTGTTGAAGTCAATTTTCAACCAGTCTCTTGAATGCAGTGAATGTACTTTTGACCTCCAATTTTCTCTTTAATGGGAATAGCCAAGTATACCATGTAAAATGATCAATAAAGATAAAATAGTATTTAGTGATAAGAACCAGAGCCCCGGACTGAGATCATTCACCTGAAAAGTTGTGGAAAGAATTCAATGGACACACATATCGTTACATAATTTGTAAACCGAGATAAGATTCTGCTGTATATGAGGTACACACAACACATTAGTTAACTATAATGATCTAGTTTTAGAGGGAAGAGTTATAGAATTCACATTGGTGTTGGCTAAGTTGGTGCCACGAGCAAGAAGGACATCATCACCACCTTCATATGGTTGATGCAGAGAGAGATTATTGAAGTGTGAAGTGATGTAGTGTGTTGAACAGAGTCCATAAGCCAATTGTTTGGTGTGTACTGTGTGTTGGAGACATGATTTACGCTAGGCTGCTAGGGCCGAGCGTGAGATTTAGTTTGCGGATTAGCTGCTTGGAGAGACAGAAGTTCTGGACAACGTCTAGTGGTGTAACCTTGCACGTTGCATTATTGGCATTTGCCAAGATATGGTTTGGGAAGTCATGAATCAGGTCGTGGTCCGTACTGCTGCAACTGCCATTATTTTGGTTGGTGTTGTTGCTACTAGTTGTTCTATGTGTTCTCAGGCCTTGGTTTGTTGTTATTGTATGAGTGATTGCCTGAGTTGTTGCGATTTTGGATGCTACGATTGTGGAAATTGTTGGCAGAGACTTGGAAATTGGTCTGTGCAGAAGCATTAGATGAAAGTATCTTGCCCTTGTGATTTAGTAAGCGTTCATGGATTTCAGGAATAGAAGACCATCAAAAATCAATTCAACGGCATCCTCTTGATCATAAGGCTTTCCCAAAATTGAGAGTTGATCCAAACGAGCATTAATACCTTGCATATATTCATCGATAGAGCGTGTACCTTTGGTGTAGTTTTCAACTGATTATGAGCTAATTGATATGGCTTCGGCTTGGTGTAGCATAGATTGAGGCAAGCGTGGACCAGATGTCTACAGATGAGAGAGCACTAGAGAGAATAGGTTGAAGAGGAACATAAATTGTTCCTAGGAGTGCACCAAAATAAGATTATCCTGCCAAACCCACTTGGTATGATCATGATTTTGTGTGGTTTGATTACCTACGCTGATGGGGGGTGGTGATTGGGGAAAAGAGCCAGCGAGATGGGCATTGAGTCTATAACCATGGAGGATTGATCGACTTCAAGTCTCCAAACGCGGTAGTTACTACTGGTGAGTTTGGAGACATGTGACATATTGATGCCAAGTACAGATTCTGATTGAAGTGGAATGGATCCTGTGTGGTGACCAGTGTTGGAGGATGACCGTCGGCGGCCATGGGTATTGTTTGAATCGAAGGTTTTAAAGAAAGGAAAAAATATTAGGTCTCTTGAAGCGCTTGGTCTGATACCATGTAAATATTGTATATTGATTAATATAGAATGATTTACAGGGATATATGTAAGGGATATATGTAAGTTAAGTAGAGAGATTTAAGGGAATTATAAGCTTAATGTAGTATTCCATCGAATTGAGAGTTATTGTATGTGTGATAGCATCTAGTATACCAGGAATATCGAATGTTGAGCTCTGGAAATCAAGCTTCAAGACAAAGAATAGCTTCGATTCCTAAGAAGATACGAGGAATACACAAAAAACGTTTCTTAGGTTGGCGATGTTGGAACCAAATACTTGATATAAGAGAGAGCAAAAACTAAAAATGGAGCAACAGAGACAAAACACATCAAAAACAAGATAAAAAAATTGTAGAGCCGTTGTTAAACTACTGCACTTAAACAAAAATTCCGTTAAATCCGGTGTAAGATCTCATAGACCACTCACTCCATAATTAACTTTGCTCTCAATGGATTATACACCTAATCCACATAGATGAAACTCTCAATTAAGAAATGAAAAGAGGTGTAAAGAAACTTGAAGGAAGAAGAAAATCACACTAGACTCAGAGTCAAGTACTTTCTTAAAAAAATGAGATTTCAGCTAATGCTAACAATCAGCCATGATTTTTGACCACCATTAACCCCACTTTTCCCTCAACTAAACGTTACAAACAAGTAGGAAAACCGAAGTTTGACTAACTCTAAAGCTGAATTATTTATTAAATAGTTTTTGTTTATGGGTAAATATAAATTCTAATTACAAATTGCATTTAACCTAGTGGCAGACGGTAAATCTATTAAAGGCATGCGTACTTGTACATGCAGGGATCGAGTCACACCATCTGCATTATGCAGTAATTTTGTTAATGAGTCGGTTAGTTGTGTCCCAATATTAACAAAAATAAAATAAATATAAAGTCTAATTAGAGAAACATACTCAACAAACTTCCACATGTTTTTATAAATTAAGGAAAAATAAAAACAAAAATTAGCGCTTGATGTCGTTTATAATAGAATAAAAAAATTGAGAGTTTCACAAATTTATTAAATTATAGAAAATTTTGAATAGTGTTATAAAATAATTCTATATATATAATATAATATATTTATACATAAAGATGATTGGCGTGGGTGAGTGGGTAACAAAATAGGGTGATTTGCTAGAATAAAGTAAAATTTTGGGTTAATTACTAGAATAGGGCATAAGTTTGAAAATTACTATAGTAATTTTTATAACTTTTTATATACCATTTTGCCCTTTTTTGAAGAAACAACAAAAACGTAATTACGGAAATGCCATTAATTCAGAAAATGCCACAAATGCCATTAAGGATTAAAGATGTCGTAGTACAAGTAAAAGGTGTTGCGTAAAAGGTTAGAAGAGAAGAAGAAAAGGCACGTGGGAGAGGAATGAGAGTGATGTTTTTATTCACTTATTATCTTCTCTTTTCTTTCTTGAGTCTCTTACATAAGTAAACTGAGTACATATATATAGAAGGCACAGACAGTGAATGTATGATATTTTGTAAATAATTATTATATCTATAATATAGGTAATTATTATACCTATATATTTATAACACTCCCCTTAATTACCTATCGTTAATTATATATTATGTACTGCCTCATTAAAAACCTTATCATGGAAAAATCCAGTGGGATAAAGACCATGATGAGAGAAAAAGAGTACACTGACATAATCTCCCCTTGAAATGATGAATAACATAAATTTCGTAATTGACGCATCCCAATACTGTGAACATGTTTTCTGAACATTATCGTTGAAAGCACCTTCGTGAACAAATCTGCTGCATTGTCTGCTGAACGGATATATTGAATTTTTACTTCTTGATTTTTCTCGAGTTCTTGTGTGTACGAGAAAAATCTTAGGGGAATATGTTTTGTTCGGTCGCTCTTAATATAACCTTCTTTCAGTTGGGTGACACAAACAACATTGTTTTCAAACACCTTTATTGGCTCTTTATTTATGACTATTCTGTTTGCTTCTTGTATTTGTTGAGTCATGGATCTCAGCCATACGCATTCTCTACATTCTTTATGAAGTGCAATTATTTCTGCATGATTTGAAGAGGTAGCAACTAGAGTCTATTTCTGGGAACACCAAGAAATTGCAGTGCTTCCAATTATGAAAACATATCCGGTTTGCGATCGAGCTTTGTGTGGATCTGATAAATAGCCAGCATCTGCAAAGTCAATTAAATCGAAACTAGAATATCTATTATAAAATAATCCCAATTCAGTTGTTCGCTGGAGATAACGAAATATATGTTTTATTTCATTCCAATGTCTGTGCGTAGGTGACGAACTGTATCTTGCAAGTAGATTAGTAGTGAATGCTATATCTGGTTTAGTGCAATTTGTAAGATACATGGGTCCACCAATAGCGCTCATATAAGGTACTTCAGGACCCAATACCTCTTCATTGTCTTCACAGGGTCGAAATGGATCTTTATCGACATTCAGTGATCTATTGACCATTGGAGTACTAAAAGGAGTTGCTTTATCTTTATACTACATCGACATATTAGTACAATAGCATTTGAGAATAGAATAAAATTCTATTATCAGTCTTCATTTGATCACCAGCACGTTTCGATGATGTCTTATGCGTGAACTTCTCCAGGTCTTCTTTGAACAAAGTTTCCAAATTCTCAATCCACAACATCAAATCCACATATGTTTTCTCCCTACTAATTTGTTATCTCCATATTTCTTCTTGCAGCGGACTTCTTCCTTTATTATTTTGCTTGGACAGGCTCAAAGGTCAACATAAGCCCATATGCCATATTGGAATACTGATTGTATATTCAATCATAAGAATGAAGAAACATAGTATGAGAAGAAGAATTATCTCTTCTCCTTCTAAAGAAGAAAATAACAAAATAGAAACTTTTATTATTTATTGAAACTTGTTAATATTTATATCAGTACAAAATTGATTTCTATAGAAAATGAAACAATACAATTGAAGAGTTGTGTCTCTTCCATCTTGTAACTCTTAAAAATAAACTACCCAGAAAATATAACCTTTCATTTATGACTCTTGATATAAAACTAGCTAATCCAAAAGTTGTGACTCTTAATTAACAACTAACTTATACAAATGAATACCTAACTTAAACAAATATAAATTTATATTATACATGAGATTTGATTATACTTCTAGCATCTTCGACTTGGAATGCTAAAACTCTCAACAAATTAGATCTTGAAGGTTGCTCATATTTGGCAAAGCTCCCATCTATATTCGAAATGCTATATATATCAAGGAACTGAATCATATGGGGTGCTCAAATCTAAGAGAACTCCCTTCTTCTATAGGGAATTAATATCTCAAGGGTTGCTCAAGTTTGATGGAGTTCTCCTCTTCAATTGGAAATGTTATTAATCTCTCGATATTGACCTAAGAGATTGCTGGTAGGAGTTAGCCTTCGAAAACTTAAGGTAAGCTTAGATAACTCTTATTATTGATGAGAAAAGAATTACACAAGTGCCTGAATTCCTAAAACAACTCACGGTCTCTCCTTTTATAGAAAAGGAATGGAAATAACATAAAAGGAAATAACAAAGAAAAGAAAATAACGAAGAAAAAGAAATAACAGAAAAGTAAATTATCGTTAAGTAAACTAACTAATTATAATTGTTCAATCATTTAACTTGAGGTGAATTGATTAACGGTTCTGATCCTGAATTCTCTTATGACGAATATAAGCTTTCCAAGGCATATCAACTACCCCCTGGTTCGAACACAGCTTGTCCCTAAGCTGGAATATAGGAAATTGACGCACAAAATCCTGCATTTCCATCCAGCTATTCTCGTGGCTGGGTAACCCGTCCCATTCAATCGGCACCTCTAAGTTTCCCATCGCAATATACCGTGTATCAATTACATCATTCGGAGTAAGTACAAATTCTTCAGCTTCGTTCAAAGACGTAGGCAAAGGATTGACCTTATGATGCATTCTGATAACTGGTTTTAGTAATGACACATGAAAGACTGGATGAATCCAAGAGGAATAAGGTAATAAGAGGTGATACGCAACTTTGCCAATATGCTCAGCGACCTCAAAGGGACCATAAAAACGAGCAGCTAATTTCTAAGATACTCGTTTGGTGACAGAATGTTGACGATATGGACGCAACTTAAGAACACAAACTCACCCACTTCGAATTCTAAATCACGTCGGTTTTTATTATCTGCATTCTTCATAATGTCTTGAGCTTGATGTAAATAATGCTTGACTTCAAGCAACATCAAATCCCTTTCTTGTAATGCCTTTTCCAATTCAAAGTTTTTTGTAGAACCCGATTCAAAAGGCAAAAGAGCGGGAGGGTCACAACCATACACTACCTTGAAGGGTGTGGTACGAAGAGCTAAATGAAATAAAGTATTGTACCAAAATTCAGCCCAGTGAAGAAAGGAATACCATTTTCGAGGATGAGCATAAGTGAAACATCGTAGATATGTCTCCAGGGCTTTGTTTACTACTTCGGTTTGGCCTTTTGATTCAGGATGATAAGCCGTAGAGAACCTGAGTTTAGTATGAGTTAAGCAATGGCATTCTCTCCAAAAATTGCTTTGAAACAACTTGTCATGATCGGAAACAATAGATTTGGGTACTCCATGAAGTCGAATGATCTCTTTAGTGAACTGGAAAGCGACATCCGCAGCAGAAAATGGATGTTTCAATCCAAGAAAATGTCCATATTTACTTAAACGATCAACGACAACCAAAATAACGTTGGCACCACCGGACAAAGGAAGTCCCTCAGTAAAATCCATGGATATGTGAGACCAAATTCGATCTGGTATTGGAAGAGGCTGCAACAACCATGTGGGGTGCAATGTACTATATTTGTGAGTTGGACAAGTAGTACACTCGGAAATGTATTGTTCCATAGCAGCTTTCATTCCTCTCCAATGAAATTGCATTTGTAAACGCTTCAATGTCTTCAAAACACCAGCATGACCACCAATCAACGAGTCATGACTTTCAGCAAGGAGCAGTGGAATAAAAGAAGAAGAAGTCTAAGGTAAGAATAATCAGCCTTTGTAAGAAAGGTGATTGTCCTTAATAGAGTAAGCCGAATCAGAGAGTTGCTTGGAGGTAACCTGATCAAGCAATTGCTTAATTTCTGAACTGGCTTCAATTTCTTAATATAACTTCTACAAATCAAGAGACTGTGGAAGTGAAAGCACCAATAACAAAGCAGGTCTAGTGGGTTCTACGTGAAGCATACTCCAAGAAAGGCCATCAGCTACCTTGTTTTCTATCCCAGGTTTGTATTCAATACTAAAATCATAAATCAGAAGCTTCTCAAGCCAATGTTGATAGTCCATAGAAACTTCTCATTGTTCCAAGAGAAACTTAAGGCTTTTTTTTGTCGGTTCGACAATGAATCTGCGGCCATACAGATAGTGTTTCCACTTGAGGACAACCATGACAATAGCCATTAATTCCCATTCATAGATAGGCTTAAGTCATTCTCTGTCTGTAAAGGCATGAATGAAATAAGCAATTGGATTATTTAACTACATCAAAACAGTGCCAACACCACTTCCCGAAGCATCAGATTCAATGATAAGTTGCTCAGAGAAATCTGGTAACACTAATACTGGAGCTTCAACCATAGCCTTCTTCAGAGCATCAAATGCGAACTCAGCTTCTGAACTCCAAACAAATACATCTGTCTTGAGTAAAGTGGTAAGAGTTTTAGCAATGGACCTGTAGTGCCTTACAAATTGGCAGTAATAGCCGGTTAAGCCTAAGAAACCTCTTAAAGCTTTAACATTACGAGGAGTAGGCCAAGAAAGCATAGCCACTGTTTTGCTAGGATCGGTAGCCATGCCCTCCGCCGAAATAATATGCCCCAAATACTCAATACTATCCTGAACAAACGAGCATTTCTTTTGATTTGCAAACAATTCCTGAGCCGCTAAAACCTGAAAAACTTGTTCAAGATGTTGAATGTGGCTGAAAAAAGAAGAACTGTATGCAAGAATATCATCAAAGAAGATCAACACAAAACAGCGCAGAAAAGGTCAGAATATCTCGTTGATTAGACTTTGAAAAGTCACCAAAGTGTAAGTCAAGCCAAAAGGCATAGCCACAAATTCATAGTGACCGTCAACCGTTCGGAATGCTGTTTTATTGATATCACACTTCTTGCATGCGTATTTGATGAAATAGAAGATAATGATGGAATTTTCTCATTCTCTGTTTTTAAAGAAATAGATAATGAAAGTGGTGATCCAAATCCAAGGTTTATATTAGAATGCCAGAAAATATCTGACTGGGTGAAGTGGGAAATGGCCATGACAACAGAATTGAACTCTCTCAATAAAAGAAAAGTTTTTGGATCTATCGTCATAACACCTGAACACATTAAACACGTTGGATATAAATGGGTTTTTGTTTGAAAAAGAAATGAGAAAAATGAGGTATAAAACTCGACTTGTTGTCCAAGGTTTTTCTTAGAGACCAGAAATTGATTATGAGGATACATATTCCCCGGTAATGGATGCAAATACCTTTAGATATCTGATGATCCTAACAGCATCTAAAAATCTAGAAATGTATCTAATGGATGTTGTGACAGCATATCTATATGGATCACTTGATAATGAAATATATATATATATATATATATATATAAATCCCAGAAGGATTAAAGATGTCTGAGGCATTGAGTTCAAAATCAAAAGAAATATGTTCAGTCAAATTACAACGATCAGTCTATAGATTGAAACAATCCAGAAGCATGTGGTATAATCGCTTAAGTGAATATTTGTTTAGTAAAGGATATACCAACAATGTGATACGTCCTTGCGTATTTATTAAGAAATCTATAACTGGTTTTGTGGTCATTGCTGTAGATTATGATGACTTGAACATAATTGGAACTCTAAAAGAAATTGATGAGACAAAAACTCATATGAAGAAAGAGTTTGAAATAAAAGATCTTGGACAGACAAAATTTTGTCTTCCCAAATCGAGTATCTTCGGAGTGGAATTTTCGTACATCAATCAAATTATACAAAAGGATCTTAAAACACTTTTATATGAGGTTGTCGAACCAAATGGGTGAGCAGCTATGGAATTAGAATGTGATTAAACTTATCTAGTTCATGCCAAATCAATTCAATGAATTCCTATCAACCTAAATAAAGAATTTAAACAACAAGAAATAGTAATAGATAGCAAACAAGCAAAACAAAAATCTAAATAGCAGGATAGGAGAGTAAATTGTAGTAAAAACAAAGAATTTAGCAAAGATAGAATACTAAGTAAACAAATGAGAAAGGAGGTCCCTAAGGAGTGGAGATAATGGATCACTTAAATCTACTATGTTGTTTAACAGAATTCAAATAGAGCGAATCTCTAGGCACTAAGTTCATAAACTACTGAATCTACTCTCATGGCAAAAAATCTTAGAAAAGCTATCAACAAACCCTATATAAGCGTTTAACAACCTATATGGCATGAAGTAACAACTTAATCTAGCCATTGAATATCTTAGATATTCAATCTCTTGAGCTAAAAATGTAAATCTTTTAGACGATTTAGTCAGACATTTTTATCAAACACTTTTTGGGTGCTAGAATGTTTAAGAACGAAATTCAATTGATTAGAGAGAAATAAGCATTTCCAACACCAAAACAGAAGAGATCTAAGCTAATCTACCTTTAAGCAACCTAGAAAACTTAAGATCCACACTAATCTAACTCATTTCCTCAAGAACCCTAGATAAATCTACTCAGAAATCATTAGGAAAACAAACAAAACAAAAATCAAAATAAATGACATGATCAAGTTACTGAGAATGAAATTAAACAGAATTTGCATTAAAGGATCATAAAAAGAAAAAGGTTTTTGTTTTGAAATTACAAAGTGGGAAAAACAGCTGAAATGTTTCTTGCACTAAAAAGATATAAGCTCGGATCATTGTTTTCGTGACATCCAAGATTATTTATACTAATACCCCCATAAAACATAAAAATCCAAAATAAAAAGTAAGAAATTAAATCAGCTGACTCGAAAACGAGGGTCGAGTTGAGTGGTCGGGCTAGCGAGAATAAAATGGACTCGGCCCATTTGTAGAGTGGCCATTGAGTGGCAAATGCAACACCGACTTGATCTATTTGTTAGAGTGGCCCATTGACTCAAACCGTTTGTTAGAGCGGTCCATCGACTCGACCTGTTTTTTTGAGCAAACCATCAACTTGACCTATTTGTTAGAGCAGCCCATTGACTCAACCTGCTTGTTAGAGGAGCCTATCAACTCAGCCCATCGACTCGAGTGGGATGTACGAAATCAACTCGAGCCACCTGCTCGAGTTAATAGATCGAGTTCCTCCTAAGTTGGCCATCCTTTGCTCTTATTTGGCTCCCAAAGTGCATTTTCTTCTCAAGTCTCCCTGGGCCTTCTCATCTCTAGTCCAAAGTTTCCTCAAAACAACTCCAAATGCGAAGTGCATGCTACACAAATGCAAGTTATGCAAATGAACCAAAAATGATGCAAACATGATGCAAATATAGACAACATATATGTACGTATGCAACATATATGTATGCAAAATGAACTTAATAAGAAACCTAAAACTAGATAAAAGGCATAAATAACAACTCTCCCAAACTTAGTCTTTGCTCGCCCTCAAGCAAATAAACAAGAATAAGCAAGGAGAAGAGGTTGAAAACACAAGGATTATCTCACTTCAAAAAATAACTCATCAAACCGAAAACCGTAATCAACATGTGAACCCCTATCCATTGGAAAAACCACAGTATACTTGCATCCATGCTTAGCATTCAATCCTAAAATCCCTAATACCAAACCAGGTCTCTAAGAACACAAATATAATCCCTTATTTCTAGTGGTGAGGTCCTCAAGAGGGACTATCAATCAATGATTGTGTGATTCAACTTCCTTGAGCTTAACATGACTTATTCATTTAAGCACTTCATGTTCTCTTGTTTTGATTCAGTTTTTGCACATGCCTGGATTTTTGGGATCCACAACCGATGAGAGGTTAGCTTCATGTCCATTTTAAGGATCCACAAATATGAGAGGGTTGCTTCATGTCATGTTGTCAAATCTCTAAGTAAAACACGATAATGTACGGGCTTATGCACACTCCCTCTTCACTTGAGACATCATCAAAGGAGCTCAGTTTGTAAGAAAATTCACCTTTAGTTCATGCCAAGTAAAACTCAAGGAAGGAAAATATTCAATGCATCTCAAGGCCCTGGATCAGAAATTTAAGTTCAATTAGAAGGAATCAAATCAAGTTCTTTTGAGACACAACACAAGTATAGGTTTCCTAGGTGAACGATCTACCATTTAACTTTCTAAAGGAAAAACCGCAAGTCCAAAAGCTCACAATGGTTATTAGCTATCAACCTAACAAGACTGCCCATCCTTAGCAAGATAATTCCAAAAAATACAAGTGCATATGCATCAACCCTAAATGAATGCAACTAGACTCAATCTTAAATGAATGCAAACTACATGAACACACTTTTTTGTGGAATAAATTTTAAAAAATTTCAATTTTTTATGGTTTTTCTATGCATTTAGTGATATGCCATGCATGCAGACTCAAGTGTAAAAATTTGAAACTAAGAATTACAAAACACATCATAATCTCCTCTAGAACCCTCTCCCAAACTTAAATTACACAGTCTCTTGTGTAACAAAAGTCTAAAGGAAGACCCTAGACCAGTGAAACAAAATATAATATGCAATTACTGGCATGTAGAGTGAAGTGTGGATTGTGTCCCTTGTTGGAGACAAAAATAAAGGAGTCTATGGAGGCATTTTTGTACTAACTTGAACTTTTCTGTCGAGTTGTATGCTCGAGTAAGGCACATCAGCTGCGCAAAGTTGGAACTCGACCACATGCTGCTCGAGTGAGGAGGTTGGAATGATCAGGTCTCACTCCCATTAGACTTGGGGGGGGTTCAAAGATAGGAATTGTGGTCCCCTCTTAAGGTTCTGGCAACCATGTAGAACTTTAATTTCTGCCCATTGATTTGAAGATCATCTCCTTCCTTGCTAACCAAAGTGATGGCTCACAAGGCATAACCTCTGTGATGCTAAAAGGTCTTCACCAATCTAATTTAGGCTTTGTTGAAAAGAGAAGTTTCTTGACTTTATAAAATGGCTTGGGACGCTTGCTCTTCTTCATCCTGTACTCAATTACTCCATCCAAAAATCCATTGGGTTGCAGAATAATCGCAGGTCCAAGGTCCAATTTGGGTAGCTTGCATCACTCTTCAGGCGGTGGATGTGCAGCCTCATTGCAATCAAACAAAGATTTAAGGCTTTTCCCATCAACAACCTCTTCATGTATGAGGGATCTTCTACAGCAGTCACTATCCTTACCACTCTTAACCAATACAACCTGAGGGAGCTCAAGAGGTTTGACGTCTAGCTAGTCCAGTCCCTCTATTGAGAAGCTCTGCCCTTCAGTAGACATCCTCATCTTTGTCTCATTGATATCAAAATTCATTTTGAGGTCTTTCCCAAGGTTTAGCCTGATTGTTCCACTCGTCACTGAGGCTAAAAACGGTCTACCAAAGAGTAGTGGATCTTGTGGTTCCTCATCCGTATCTAGCATGACAAAGTTTGTGAACACTTCCACGTCTCCAATATTAATAGGAAGATTCTCTAGCAAACCATATATTAAGGAGATCTTACAAGACTTTAGTTGTTCAAACCCAGCCTCTTAGCAAGATAGAGTGGCATTTGAAAAATGGTGCACAAGAAGATGCTTACCTCAGAGAAAAATGGAGCACAAGTTGGCTGAAAAGATAACTTAAGAAAACATGAAATTACAAAAAATCTGGTGATCAAGAGGACACCAAAAGAAAAATTGTAACAAGGAATTTTACAATTGTGATAAGATTGACCACTACTCGAAAGAATGTCGCTCAAAGGAAAAAAAGCGCACACTTGTTTTTTTTTGAAAGAAAGAGACTATAATGAAAATCACTTGTTTTGTCTCGAAAAGGAAGGAGACTATAGTGAAGATAACATGTTGTTTTTTTGAAAAGGAAAGAGACTTTAGTTATGATTACGTGTTTCTTGTCTCGAAAAGGAAGGAGAGTCTAGTGAAGATCACATAATTTTTTGTCTCAAAAAAGAAGGATAATCTAGTGAAGATCATATGTTGTTTTGTGCACGTAAAGTTGCAACAGCATTAAAAGAAGATCTGTGGTTAGTAGATATGGGATGCACTAACCATACGACTAAAGATGAGATATACTTCTCTAGACTCGGTAAAAGTATCAAAATTCCAATCAAAGTTGGAAATTGTGGCATTGTGATGACTATGGGTAAAGGAGATGTTGAAGCATGGACACCCTATGGCAAGAAGATTATCAAGAATGTTTTCTTGGTGCCTCGGTTGGAGAAGGCGTATGGAGTGTGTCGCTAATCATCCAAAATGGTTATTACGTGTGTTTTCAAGAGAAGAGATGTATCATCTAGATGCAAAAGGCAAGAAGGTTATGGATATTTGAATGACCAACAAAAGTTTTATAATGAAGTTTAGTCTTGTTGCAGAAGAAGTCATGAATACAAGTGCACAAAATGATATGGAAATACCTCACAAGATACTTAGCCATGTAGGCAATACTTTTTTGCAATAACTGCAAGATAAAGAATTGGTAAAAGGTTTACCACAATTCAAGAAGAAGAATTTAAAGATCTTATCTTGGAGTGAAGAAGAGCTTTGATTAAGGGGGAGGAGGGGTGTTAGAAGTATAATAAAATCTCATATATAATATAAAGTTTACATTTGTATAAGTTAGATAATCATTTGTATAATTTAGTTATTAATTAAGAGTCACAACTTTTGGATTAGCCAGTTTTATATCAAGAGTCATAAATGAAAGGTTATAACCTTTTATTATAAGAGTTCTAACTTTTAGCAGAAGTAGTTATTTAAGTTTAACTTTTGGGTAGTTTATTTTTAAGAGTTACAAGATGGAAGAGACACAACTCTTCACTTGTATTGTTTCGCTTTCTATATAAACTAATTTTGTCTTGATGTAAATTAACAAGTTTCAATAAATAAATAAAAGTTTTTATTTTGTTATTTTATTCTTTAGAAGGAGAAGAGATAATGCTTCTTCGACTACTATGTTTCTTCTGTCTCTTAATTGAATATACAATCAATACTCCAACAAAAGAAGGAAGTTCCATAAGGCTTGAACAACTCTTAAGATACAATTCCTTGAGATTAAAAACATTCCCAATTGAAGAAGGGAGAACCACAAGACTTTAGCCAGCGTGAAGATCTAGTTCTTTGAGATTGATGGCATTCTCAACAGAAGATGGAAGCTCCATAAAAGTTGAGCAACCTTCAAGATCTAATTTCTTGAGATTAATAGCATTTCCAATATATGAGGGGAGCTTCACCATACTTGAACAAGCTTTTAGATTCAATATCTCAAGAATAATAGCATTTCCAATTGAAGAAGTGAACTCTACCAAACTTAAGGAACCCACAAGATTCAAATCATTGAGATTGATTGCATTCCCAATAGAAGAGAGGAGCTCCACCAGACCTATGTAACCTTTTTTTTTGGGCTAAAAGAAACTTTCATCAAAACTTTATTAAAGGTAGCAACATGGGCTTGTAAGGCCCTTTTGGCAAGTTGATCAACTTCAATATTCTCTTCCCAATTAACCTGATTAACTAATAAAATCAAAAGAACTCGATAGACTCCATATGTTGGAGTTAATGTCGTGAAGACTCACTCAACATTGTCTTCCCGATTAACATGATTAATATGCCAGAGTTAATGCCGTGAATACTCTTTGGTGAGTCCTTCCCATTAATTTCTTTCACCAACCCTAGAGAGTCAGTCTAATCATAATCTTGCAGAAGCCACAGCTAGAAGGCCAAAGAAGAGCTGAGCAAATTGCTATCCCTTTTGCTATGAACGGAGAGAAGGTGAACAGACTGATTTTTCTATTAAATATTGGTGGCTGGTGTTCCGTGAAGGAACTATACCACCCAATCTATGTAGTTTTCAAATTTACATCCCCATCAGCATCCGTAAAGATTTAGATTACATCTTCTGGGAGAGGGTTCGGTATATGTTTGACGTGGGAGGTCCTTGTTTAAACATCATCATCACTTTCTTGTGCAAGGTTCCATAACTTTGCATCTCGAATCCCTTTTGTTATTACTTCTTCCTCTATCCATTTCCTTTTCTCGAAAATCCATTGGTTGTGTGTTGTCCAAATCAACCATAGGATCCAAGTGAAAAGAGGCGTCTGATGAACACCAGATTGGGGGGGAGACATATTAGATCGTTTGATTTATGAAGAGCTTCTTGTAAGGTGCTGATCTGAGAAGTGTCAAGTACTTCCTGAAAAGAGCATTTCCGCCAAACTGATTTAGCAAAGGCAAAATGGAGCAAAGTGTGTTATGTTGTTTCGATTTCTCCGCATCTGATGCAAGTGAGATGGTCCATCATCTGTCGTGCAGCCAGGTTATGGCCTATTGGTAAGGCCTTGACTTGAGCAACCCTTAAGATCCAATTGTTTTAGACTAATAGCATTTCCAATAGAATAGGAGAGCTCAACCAGATTTGAACAACCATTAAAATAAAATATATTAAGATTGATATTATTCCCAATAGAAGAAGGGAGCTCCACCAAATTCGAGCAACACTCAAGATACAATTCCTCAAGATTAATAGTATTCCCAATAGAAGAGGAAAGCTCCACCATACTTGAGCAACCAATAAAATGTAATATTTTAATATTGATAGCTTTTCCAATAGAAGAGGGAAGCCCCACTAAACTTGAGCAACCCCTATATCTAATTCTTTGAGATTAATAGCATTTCCACTCGAATGTGGGAGCTCCACCAGATTTGAGCAACCCACGAGATTCAATTTTTTAGATTAATAGTATTTTCAATAGATGAAAGGAGTTCCATCAGACTTGAACAACTCTCGAGATTTAGTGTAATGAGATTATAGCACTTTGAATAGAAGAGGAGAGCTCTCCTAGGCTCGAATAACCCCTTAGATTCAATATCTTTAGATTAGTACTACACTCAATATAAGATGATAGCACCACCAGACTTGAGCAAACCCTTAGATTCAATATTTTGAGATGAATATTATTCTAAATGGAAGAGAAGAGCTTCACCAGAGTTGAGGAACCCTCAAGATTTAATTCCTTGAGATTAATAACATTCCTGATTAAGCAGGGGAGCTCCACCAGACTTGAATAACCCTCAAGATTCAATTTCTTGAGATTAATAATTCTTGATTGAAAAAGGGAGCTCCACCAGATTTGAACAACCCTCAAGGTCTATTTTTTTAGGTTCATAGCATTTCGAATCAAAAAAGAGAGTTCCATCACACTTGTACAACCATTAAGATACAACATCTCAAGACTCATAATATTACCACTTGAAGAGGGAAGCCCTATGAGACTTGATCAACCACTAAGATTCAATATCTTGAGATTAATAGTATTCCCAGTAGAAGAGGGTAACCCCAAAAACTTTGAACAACCCCAAAAATTCAATTTTGAGATTAATAATATTTTTAATAGATGAGGGGAGCACAACCAGACTCGAGCAACCCACAAGATTCCATTCTACGAGATTAATAGCGTTTCCAATAGACGAAGGGAGCTCCACCAGACTTGAGTATCCTCAAGATCCAATTTCATGAGACTAATAGCATTAGAGGGGAGCTCCCCTATATTCAAGCAACCCTCAACATGCAACATCTCGAGATTAATGGCATTTCAATATAAGTGGGAAGCTTCACCATACTAGAGCAACCCTTTAGATTCATTATCTTGAGATTAGTAGCATATCCAATAGAAAAAGGAAGTCTTACTAGACTTGAACAACCCTTAAGTTGTAGTTTCTTGATATTGATAGCATTTCCAATAGAAGAATGGAGCTTTACCAGACTTGAACAATCACAAAGATATTGTGGAGTTGATAACTAGATGCTTAAGTATAATTGAAAAGGAACCGAAGATGTTGAAGATTAAATATGGTTGGTATAAGCTAAACTATGGTTGAGGTGTTTTGGGACCACAATCAAGTGGAAAAGCTCTGCAGCAGGATCGAGGTTACATGTGTGATCTTTCAGCCTTAAGGACATCAAGTCTGTTTGTATCCCAAAATGGAAAGTCAATGGTTGCTGTAAGGGTTTTAAGCTAAAGTATAAAATGCTTTTGGTTGACTCAAAAGTTGTTGTGTTCGAGAAGTTATAGCTCAGGAAGACCTAATTATATGGTATTATAAATAGGTGCTTCAATGTGCTTGAGCATAACACAACACAAGAAATAAGGAAGATAGCAAGAAAGTTAGATAGCAAAATCACAAGTCACGTGATTGAGAGTGAGAGAGAGGTCTTAGGAGATAAGAGAGAAAAATTTGTTGAATGTAAGCTTGTTTATTGTTTTTCTATTATATATGGTGTTGTACAGGAAGTGGTACAGAGTGAGTCTAAGTGCTAGTGAAGGATATTAGACGGTTCACTTGTAACTTCTTGTTGTAATCTTCTTGTTGAACATTGTTGATGCTAAAACTCAACACTCGTTATCAAATTGTGGAACTTCGAATCAAATACTTTATTGGAACGAAATCGGATTACAAACAAAAGCGAAAGTAATCTTTCAAGCTCTAGGACTCTTTTCTCTTGTTTTTCTTTTTTCCTACTCCTAGGTGTTGAACTATTATTTATAGGCTTTTGCTCTAGGGTTTTGGAGAAGATCCTCTCAAGATTCTCCAAGATTTCCGCCTTGATTTTGGGCGAGCTTTGCGGGTGCCGATTGCTCGCTAGGTCGGCTATGCTCTCCCAGCTTCTCGTGCTCGCTCC